>JAJIBD010016367.1:0-47243 GCA_021461705.1 Cryptotis parvus | reverse complement strand
TCAACCAATCCCGCTACCAGTGTTGGCCTCAGCCTCTTCCTGCATGGCGGAGTCGGGCCGTGCTTTTGAGACACACTAAAGCAGTGTTGTTTCTGCTGAGAAAGTGTTGCCGTGGCCTCTAGAGCAGCTCTGTGAGCTTCTCGTGGGGGTGGGGGCTTGATTGTTTTATGGCTGTACCTGGCAGTGCTCGGGATCTCCCCGGCTCTGTGCTTGGGCGACCATTCGCGAGCCTAGAGCCGGGTCGGTTGCGCGTGAGGCGAGCACTTACCCCCTGGCACTACTGTGCGCCCCCAGCGCAGTCTAATCAAAGCCTCTGGGAGTGGGCAGATGGTACAAGAGGTCGAGCATCAGTGTCAGCCCCGCCCTACAGCTGATCCTCCCACAGCCCAGGGCTTGCTCAGAACGCCAGCTAGGAGAAGCCCCTGAGATGGCCAGGAGTGCACCCACCTCCCCCAAATAAAAAAATTGAAGCCTCTGAAAATCATTGATCTAAACATTTTAAGACAAATTAATATTTCTCTGGTGTGTGTTGGGGCCGCATCCAGTGGTGGTCAGGGACCCACAGTGCTGGTATCAGCCCAGCCTCCCGTGTGCCGAGCTTTTACTGGCTCAGGAAGCTCTCCGCTCTCTCTCTCTGGCGTAAGACAGGGTAACTTGATGACATAAGTCATGCCTCAGTAGGGCTGAGGGCGCCGTGTGTTAGAGCACATGCTTAGCGTGAGCAGTGCCGGGTGTGGGCCTTCAGCACTGGGTGTAGCCCCAGAGTAGTGCTGGGCAGTCTGGAGGCCCTGAGCTCTCTGCCCTGGCAATGCCAGAAGTGACTCCGGGTCCCCAGCATGCCACCACTGAGGCCCTGTATTATTGTAAGAGCAGTGAAATTATTCCACTGTCACATGGTTGAAAAATAAGGACCGCTAGGGTTTCTCCGTGGGCTGGGCACTGCCAAAGTAGCCCCTGACCACCGTCAGATGCAGCCCCGAGCCAGAAAGAGAGAGAGGAGTGTTCCGCCATAGCATCCCGGTGCTCTGAGCACAGCTGAGGGAGGGGATGAATTATTCAAGGCGGACGCGGCCTGCTAAGGTGTCAGCGGGCCTCTCTGTTTCTCCAGGGGCCCGGGAAGGATGCAAAGGCCGCTCAAGTCAGGCTCTTTGCTTAGCTTCCCGCTCCCTGCAGCCTTAGCAGCCCCAGCGTGGGGTGGGGGGGGAGCTGAAGCCACGTGCCGGTCAACCGTGGGTGCGGGCGTGAGGCAGCGGGACCGTGAGTTCTGCCCGCTCGCTGCTTGGCTCACTCACTGTCCCCACAGGGCAAGCTGCAGAAGCATCAAGCTTCCGAGGCCGAGGTGCAGGCCAACTCGGGAGCCATTGTGAAGCTGGATGAGACGGGAACCTGATGGTCTCGGAAGGGCATTTCGCCTCGGAGACCATCCGGGTGAGTCGGAGCACTGCTTCGTGCTGGCCGGAAGGGTGGGGGGGCGAGGGCTTACCCGCCAGCTGGGCCTAAAGACACTGTCTTCCCTTTCCAACGACCTGTGAACTGCCCTGAGGGAGTTAACCTTTTATTTGTGGTTTGCTTTTTTGTTTGTTTGTTTGCTTGTGAGCCACACCCAGTGGTACTCAGGGTTTATTCCTGGCTCCCGACTCAGGGATCACTCCTCGGGGTGGGGTCAGGGAACTGGATAGGGGGACCAGGTCTAAGAGCAGGTCACTGATGTGTAAGGCAAGTGCCCTATTGCTATCCTATTGCTCTGGCCCTGGAGTTCATTTATTTAGCACAAAGAAAGAAGATGGGCCTGAGCGATAGGACAGCGGGAGGGCGTTTGCCCTGCACGTGGCCGACCCGGGTTCAATCCCCAACATCTTATACGGTCCTCTGCACACCGCCAGGAGTAATTCCTGAGTGCAGAGCCAGGAGTAACCCTGAGCCTTGTGGGTGTGACCCAAAAAATATATAGGAAGGAGGGAGGGAGGGAGGGAGGGAGGGAGGGAGGGAGGGAGAGAAGGAAGGAGGGAAGGGGGAAGGAGGGAAGGAGGGAAGGAAAGGAAGGAAGGAAGGAAGGAAGGTGGGGGAAGGAGGGAAAGAGGGAAGGAAGGAAGGAGGGAGGGAGGGAAGGAAGGAAAGAAGGAAGGAAGGAAGGAGGGAAGGGGGGGGAAGGGGACAGTGGTCAGTGGCTTCTCTTGGGTCGTCATTGGCAGTTCCAGGGTCAGCAAACCACAGCTTGAGGCTGATGGCGCAGTTCCTCGAGCTGAAGCTCCCTATCTCTGATGCTCCATCTCTCCTGCTCTTTGCTCTTGTCATCCCAAATCACAGTCCACGGAGGCCTAGCCCTTCCTGGTCCTTTTATGAGGCATCAGATAACTCGACATGCCCAAGCCCCTGGCCAGCAGCCTCTTTGCCTCTTTTCATGTTCCTAAGCCCTCCGGGCAGGTTACGATCCAGTTGAGTCTCACCCGTGAATGCTGGTGGTTTGTCTTTTTTTTTTTTTGGGTCACACCTGGCAATGCTCAGGGGTATTCCTGGCTGTGCACTCAGGAATTACTCCTGGTGGTGCTCAGGGAACCATATTATCGCTCCAGCCCTGAGGAAGAATAATTTTGACGATTTTATTTTATTCTATTGTTACTATTAATTTTTGTTGTTGAAGCTAGATACTTCTTTTTTTTTTTTTTTTTGGGTCACACCTGGCGTGCTCAGGGGTTACTCCTGGCTCTGCACTCAGGAATTACTCCTGGCGGTGCTCAGGGGACCATATGGGATGCCGGGATCGAACCTGGGCTGGCATGGACCAGCTGCATGCAAGGCAAACGCCCTACCCGCTGGGCTATCGCTCTGACCCTGAAAGCTAGATACTTCTTATTGAAACTGCCCTACCCGTTGCACTGTTGCTCCAGCCCATTTCGCTGATAGATGCTCTGTCGCTCTCATGTGGCAGGCATGCAGTAGCCCTCAGCCTAATAATTAACTACCACTGGTCATGATTCTGAAGAGGAAATAAAAGTCCATTCTGAATGCCTTATGGCCAACTGTTTCATTACACGCAACCAATTTGGAGAATGTAATCTCTGTCTCTGCGGTTACACACAGGCTTCAGGGTACATGAAAACGGAGCGCTGCTGTTCTCTGACAAAGATGGCTTCCTCTTGGGGCCGGAGCGATAGCCCAGTGGGTAGGGCGTTTGCCTTGTGTGCAGCTGACCTGGGTTCGATCCCCGACATCCCATATGGTCTCCTGAGCACCACCAGGAATAATTCCTGAGCAAAGAGCCAGGAGTAACCCCTGAGCATCGCCAGGTGTGACCCCCAAAAAAAAGGCTTCCCCAGCACAAATGGGCCTGTGGTAGCGTGGATGCCAGCCGTGGAGGGTGACGGAAACGGGGGTGATCTAGAGGATCGCCTGTAGATCCTGTAGATCCCATCTACCAAGGGCCCAAAGCTCGCTTGGTTTAGTCTGAGTTGACGCCTCCGCCCTGGTCAGAGCTCAGTGGCGCAGAGGGAGAATCACCGCCAGCAGGATCCGCAGTTTCTGATGTGCCTGCACCTCTGCCCTTGGCTGAAACTGTCTTCCCAGTGGCCTGCCTGCCAGGTGCCTCGTTTCCCACCAGCGAAGGCCGGAGGGAGGAAGCAGAGCCCTGAGAAGTTGAGGAACTGGCACAGCCTGGTGACCCAGACAGAACCGGAATTTCAATCCACTCTTGTTTTTTTTTTTTTTCTTTCCAAACTGTCCCAGCTACTTGCTTTTAGCTTTCTCGCCTGTATTTTCACTCCTGTTCGCTTCCTTAATTTTCCCAGCTGCTTCTCTGAACGGTGACCTGGCTCTTGTCGTGTTGAGAAATCTGGGTCAGAGCCAGGATCCCTCGCAGGCGCTGGGGCACCTGCCGCCCCTGCCTGTTCGCAGCTCCCGCACGGGAAGCTTCTGAAACTGGCCCTGAGTCTTTGTTTCTGGGCCACACCCAGTGATGCTCAGGGCTTACTCCTGGCTCTGCACTTCGGCTCTACTCCTGGTGGTGCCGGGGGGAGGGGGCTACGGGATGCGGGATTGAACCCAGGTCAGCCGTGTGCAAGGTAAACGCCCTCCCCGCTGGACTGTTGCCTTGGGCCCGAGGGCCCCACGTCTTGGCAGGATGCAGCACACCAGGATGGGGGCATGTTTTGGAAGCTAACAACTGACGCGAGGGCGCAGGTTTCTGCGGCTGTTTTTGCGCTGGCGCAGCCTGGCTGGGCAGTCTCTGCCTTCCTTATTCGCTCCCCAGCTTGGCAGGCCGAGGAAGGTGGGTGGGGTGTCCAGACTGTTCGTCGGTCCCAGGTAACCTGTCTGTCACTGGCCTAGACTTTCACTCCGTACCGGACGGCGTGGCGCCCCATAGTCACCGCCACCCACGTCGGGTCCACATCCGAGTAGGTGGTGTGTGGAGTTGCTGTGGGCCGCCCCTCCTCTCGCCCCTGGCATGCCTTTGCTTTCTTCTCTTCCGCCGTGGTGGCTTCCGCTGGCAGCCATCAGCGGCAGAAGTGTGTTGTGTGAGTGCTCCTCTTGCCGCTCACCCTGCCTGCTTGCACATGGATCCACCCAGCTTGACGCTCCTGCTCCCGGCCCCGAGCAAGCGCTGAGTCAGCATGGGTGGATCCCGCTTCCTGGCCGTGGGTGTAGCACAGAAGCTCCCAGTATCTTGGGTTGCCCGTGTGCCATTGGGAGGGGCCAGGCGGTCCCGGGCAGCCTCCCCCCACCCTGAACTGAGGACCGGATTCCCGTTCTTGACAAGGCTTCACGAGGACTGCTCAGAGCACCCAAAGATGCTGGGACATGACTTTGTTTGGGCTTGTGGTTGCCACCCGTGAGGTGTGGCGTGACCCGCCGCGATGTGACTCTTTGAAGCTCCGCTCTTCCCTGCCAGGCCTCCGGTCGCAGAGTGGACCGGCTGCGTTCAGAGCCTCATCTCTTTGCTTTGCGGTTTGGTGCTTGTTTTCACGCTCGTCTGAGAGTTATTTCTGTACATGTAGGATGCCTAAGAGATCCCGTCTTTGGTTTCTCCTGGGGCCCGTGAATTCAGACTGTGTCTGTTCATCTCCGCGTTAGTCCCTCACTCTCCCCCGCAGCCTTCTGGGGTGCCGCTTCAGTATAACGATCATCTTTTAGTACTGTGAGAAATGTGGAAACGGTAATGTCGGGAGGCAGCAGTGTAAAATTCCCCTGAGGCAAATGGTCAGTCACCTCTGCGCTGGACCTCGCTGCCTGGGTCCGGTTCCTGTTTGCTGTCAGTTTAGGCTCCGGTTCCCTGGCTGTGGGGAGAGGCGGCCCGGCAGCCGCTGGGAGCCGACGGTGCTTCCCCTCTGCAGACCCGCCTGCTGGAGCTGCACCGCCAGTGGGAGCTGCTTCTGGAGAAGATGCGTGAGAAGGGCGTGAAGCTGCTGCAGGCGCAGAAGCTGGTGCAGTACCTGCGGGAGTGCGAGGACGTGATGGACTGGATCAACGACAAGGTCAGCGCCGCGGCTTTGTGGCCGCGATCAGGCCGCTGTCTTGCTTCTGGACTCTGGGGTCCTCCGGGCACACTCCTGGCAGGGCTGGGGGACCCCTGGAGTCCCAAACCGGAACCTGGGTCTGGCATGTGCAGTGCAGGAAGTTTGCCCGTTACGCTCATCCCCGACAAGTGGGTATCGAGAAGGAGGGTTTGTGCCACGGCCTTGCAGAGAAAGGGAGAGCTTCCGGTGTCCGGGAGCTGGTGGCGCAGCAGAGCCGGCCAGGGGTGGCCCCAGGGCGGGCAGGGGCTGCCGGCTCCAGCTGCTCTCGGGTGCTCGGTGCTACCTCTCCAGCCTGCATGCAGAGGGTTTCCGGGAGCTGGAGTGACCGACTGGGCCATCATCTCTGGGCAGGAAGCAATCGTGACGTCGGAGGAGCTGGGCCAGGACCTGGAGCATGTGGAGGTGTTACAGAAGAAGTTTGAGGAGTTTCAGACAGATATGGCTGCGCCACGAGGAGCGAGTGAACGAGGTGAACCAGTTTGCCGCCAAACTCACACAGGTGAGCAGCTTGTGCGTCCCCAGCCCCGGCCTTCAGCGGGAAGCCCCGCCCACGGGCCTGGGCTTGGGCAGAGCTGGCCGGGCAGAGCCGCCCGGGGTGCAGAGAGCACGTTGCTGTGGGCTGGGAGCGCTGGGGCCGCCGCGAGGGTCTCCCTCTGCCCCCTGGTGTCTGAGCTTCAGGGACGGCTGTGGAGGCTGCACCAGTGCCCGGCACTGACCGCCCACTTGCTCTTTGCTTCTTTTGGATTTGAGGTTTCAGGGAGCTCTGGTGGAGTGGTCCCCCGGAGCAGCACCTCCGTCCCCGTTGCCTCCAGGGAGAGGCCAGGGAGCTGCTTCTCTCTCCTCCACTGCGAGATTCTGGGTGCTCAGGCGCCCCAAGAGCAGCATCAGGTGGTTGTTTGGGGCTTCATGTCCAGCGAGTCACAGGCCTTACTCCTGACTGCACTCAGGAATTACTCCTGGCGGTGCTCAGGGCACCATTTGGGGTGCCAGGATTGAACCAGGGTCAGCTATGTGCAAGGCAGACGCCCTCCCGCTGTGCTCTCGCTCTGGCCCCGGAAAGATCTTTTTTCTATTATTTTCTTATTATTAATTTGTGTTATTGAAATAAGAGCGTTTTATCAAAACATTTATAAAGATGTGGGGGAAAGGAAAGAAGTCATGTTCGGAGAGCGCACAGGCTTCTCGGAGTGGAGAGAAACAAGCTGGTGAGATCCATGTTCAGGGGAAGAGCCAGGCTTGAAGAGCCTTTGTTTGTTTGTTTGTTTGTTTTTGGTCTTTGGGGCACACCCCGCGGAGCTCAGGGCTTCAGGGATCTCGCCCAGCAGACTTGGGGGACGGCATGGGGTTCCTGGGATGAAATGTGGGTCGGCCGCATGTGAGGCAGATACGCTCCCCGTGCTCGCCCTGGGCCTTCTGAAAAGAGACTTTAAAAAATACGTGGGGGCAGGAGCGATAGCCCAGCTGGTAGGGCATTTGCCTTGCACGCGGCCGGCCTGTGCTGGCCTAGGTTCGATCCCGGCATCCCATATGGTCCCCCAAGCACCGCCAGGAGTAATTCCTGAGTGCAGAGCCAGGAGTAACCCCTGAGCATTGCTGGGTATGACCCAAAAAAGAAAAAAAATAAATAAATAAAATATACGTGGGGCCAGAGCAATAGTCTGGGTAGGGCGTTTGCCTTGCACGCAGCCAACCTGGGTTCGATCCCCGGCATCCCATATGGTCCCCCCGCACTCAGACGTGCTTGTGTGCGCGTGCACAGACACACACACACAGACACACACCCGACACACACCCGACATACACGTGCAGTTTCAGTCGCGTGGCTATAACGGTGTGGCCATTCACGGTTTTGCCGGGTCACTCACCCACCACCACTGTCCCGAGGGCTGGGTCCCCTCCTCTCCTCTGGATGTCTCATATCCGCGAACTAAGGGGTTGTCATTGTTCGGGGCCGTTTAGTCCCCTCTCACCTCTGACGGCAGTGCCGAGCCGTCGGCCTTGGGCCTGCTCCCTCTGACCTGCTCTGGAGCCAGAGGTCGGGGCGGCTCAGTCCCTGCCGTTCTCCTGTGCAGGAGCAGCACCCCGAGGAGGAGCTGATCAGGACCAAGCAGGAGGAAGTGAACGCGGCGTGGCAGCGGCTCAGGGGCCTGGCCCTGCAGAGACAGGGGAAGCTCTTCGGGGCAGCCGAGGTCCAGCGCTTCCAACAGGTCTGGGCCCGGTGGGCTCGGGGGGGGGCCTGGGGCAGCACAGCGGGGCTCCTGGGGCCGAGGACAGTCACGTGTCACAGCTGGGTCCCCGGGCCTCCATCCTGCAGGGACGTGGGCGAGACCATCAGCTGGATCAAGGAGAAGGAGCAGTTAATGGCGTCGGACGATTTTGGCCGCGACCTGGCCAGCGTGCAGGCTCTGCTTCGAAACACGAGGGCTTGAGAGAGATCTTGCCGCGCTGGAGGACAAGGTGGGCCCGGGAAGCCGCTGACCCTGCACGCCGCCGGGGCCGGTGGGGGCGCGGTGCTGACGGCCAGTGCCCCTAGGTCAAGGCGCTGTGTGCCGAGGCCGACCGCCTGCAGCAGTCCCAGCCCCTGAGCGCCACACAGATCCAGGCGAAGCGGGAGGAGCTGATTACCAACTGGGAGCACATCCGCAGTCTGGCAGCCGAGAGGCACGCGCCTCAACGACTCCTACAGGTAGCTGCCCGTCGCCCTCAGCAGCCCGGAGGGTGGGCTCACAGTGCCTTGATCCTCTGCTGAACAACTGCTGGGCACCAGCTCACAGCCCCACAATAGTTCTCGGAGACCAGCAGCCTGAGGGGCCGCGGCACACAGAATCTGTAGCTGGACAAACCTCTCCCACTCTGGCCCTCCATGTCAGAGGAGGTGTCCTGGGGTGTCCTCCGTAGCCACCTGGGCACCCTGAAGCTCCGGGGGCTGGAGAGATGGGTCAGGGGTGGGGAAGGCGCTTGCCTCGCAGCTGCCCACCTGGGCACTGTGCTGCAGCCCCAGCGCCGTGGTCATCCCACGGGGCGTTACTGGATGTGGACAGAAATGTTTGAGGAAAGCAGAGCCGGAGAAACGTTGAGTGGACCATGCACATGCTTTGCATTCAGAAGGCCTCGGTTCCGCCCCGGCACTGCTGGGAGCACCCCTGAATCTCCACCCCTCACAGAAGGGAATAAACCATGATTTATAAGGGAAGGGTCTGGGCCGGAGCGATAGCCCAGTGGGTAGGGCGTTTGCCTTGCACGCGGCGGCCTGTGCCGGCCCGGGTTCGATCCCCGGCATCCCATATGGTCCCCCAGCACCGCCAGGAGTAATTCCTGAGTGCAGAGCCAGGAGAAACCCCTGAGCATCGCGGGTGTGACCCAAAAAGCAAAAAAAAAAAAAAAAAGGGAAGGGTCTTACCACCCGGGCTTCAGCTTGGGAGAGACCAGAAAACTAAATGTAAGGGACAAGATTGTGGGATTTTAGTGATGGATAGAACCTAATTGCCTAATTTTTTTTTTTTTTTTTTTTTTTTTTTTGCTTTTTTGCTTTTTGGGTCACACCCGGCAATGCTCAGGGGTCACTCCTGGCTCTGCACTCAGGAATTACTCCTGACAGTTCTCGAGGGACCATATAGGATGCCGGGGATCTAACCCAGGCTGGCACAGGCCGGCCGCATGCAAGGCAAACGGACCCGCTAGACTGTCGCTCCGGCCCCCCTAATTGCCTAATTTTTAAAAGACCAATTTCCATGTTTTCTTTTTTTTTTTCTTTATAGTCTTTTTTTTTTTCTTTTTTGGTGGGGGGGTTACACCCGGCGATGCTCAGGGGGTTACTCCTGGCTCTTCGCTCAGGAATTACTCCTGGCGGTGCTCGGGGGACCATTTGGGATGCCGGGAATCAAACCCGGTCGGCTTCGTGCAAGGCAAATCCCCCCGCTGTGCTATTGCTCCGGCCCCTCCTTTATAGTCTAGACCAATATTCTGCACAGTGGCGGCCCTGGCCTGGTCTCCTTCCTGTGTCTCCTGACTTCCTGGTGACCCCCTTCCATGGTGTGCCGCACAGTTTTTCTCTCTTGGACCCTCAGAATGCCCTTGGGCCGCAGGGGAGGCCGGGTGAGCAGCAGAGGCCGGGAGGGAGGGACTGTCCCACGCAGGATCAGGCTTAGCTCCTTGCAGCCTTGGGTTGCAGGTGCAAATCCTGGGGACCCACGTGTGCCTGCAACCAACAGCAGAAGACGCTCCAGTTTGCGGGGCGTGAGAGAACCCAACCTGGGGCAGTCGCCTCAGCCTCCTGGGGAGCCCCCACCCCCTCGTGACCGGCTTGTTTCCCCAGGCTGCAGCGCTTCCTGGCAGACTTCCGGGACCTCACCAGCTGGGTGACCGAGATGAAAGCGCTTATCAATGCGGATGAACTTGCCAATGATGTGGCGGAGCGGAAGCCCTGCTGGACCGACACCAGGAGCACAAGGTACCGCAGCTCCCTGGCAGGCCCCGGAAGGCCTCAGCGGACAGCAGGGGGCTCTGCCACGGGCAGGCACTGCCCTCCCTGAGCCTGTGGACACTTGCTCCCTGTACTGCCCTAGAGGGTCAGTGTTTCGGTGGTGGGAGAGGGCCATGACCATGAAGCCAAGAGTCCCTTGGAGGAAAAGGTCACTGGAGAGCCTTCCTCAGACACCCTGAGAAGAGGCCGCGCCACGGCCGCCAGGGTCAGTGCTTGTGGCTCCTGTTTTTGTTTTTAATTATATTTATTTATTTATCTATCTATTTGTTTGTTTGTTTATTTGTTTATTTATTTATTTTTGTCTTTTGGGTCACACCTGGCAATGTTTAGGGGTTATTCCTGGCTCTGTACTCAGGAATTAATCCTGGTGGTGCTCGGGTGACCATACGGGATGCTGGGGATCGAACCCAGTTCTGCCGCGTGCAAGGCAAATGCCCTTCCCACTGTGCTATGCCTCCCGGCCCGTGGCTCTTGGTTTAAATGCTGCATTCTTTTTTTTTTTTTTTTTTTTTGGTCACACCTGGCGACGCTCAGGTGTTACTCCTGGCTCTACACTCAGGAATTACTCCTGGTGGGCTCTACACTCAGGAATTACTCCTGGTGGTGCTCGGGGGGACCATATGGGATGCGGGGAATCGAACCCGGGCGGGACAGGCTGACTGCATGCAAGGCAAACGCCTTACCCGCTGGGCTATCGCTCTGGCCCCAAATGCCGTGTTCTGGGATTCAGCAAGCTGCTTTTTTCTTGAGATGTACTGGGCTGCTTCCTTGCAGGGCGAGATCGACGCTCATGAAGACAGCTTTAAATCTGCCGAGGAATCTGGGCAGGCCCTGCTTGCCGCGGGCCATTACGCCTCAGATGAAGTGAGGGGAGAAGGTACGAGAGGAGGCTCTTGACGAGTCTGTGGGGTCGGGGGGTGGTCCCCAGCGGGAGGCACAGAGCCGGGAGTAGATCGTCACCACTGCTGGGTGTGGTGCCAAACCCGCTCACTGGAAGAAGCCTAGGGGGCTTTGACCGTGACTCGAGTTCTGTCCCCAGCACTACAGAGGCCCCTGGCCCCGGTCAAGACTCGGGGCTCATCCAGAGTCCCACAGGTCGCACCTCCGCTGTGGCAGATGGGGCTGCGTGTTTCTTAGCACCGGGGCCCACCTCTGCCCCACGAGCACCAGTGTGGTCCTGCTGGCTACCAAGGTCAGGGGTGGCCCCCTTTTTTTAAAGAATGGAAATTGAAAAAGGGCCTAGGGGAAGAGTGCAGCGGCTTAGCACCTTGCAGGCATGGGTCGCAGGTTCAAATCCTGGGGGACCCACATGTGCCTGCAGTCAGCAGCAGAAGACTTTTTAATTTTTATTTTTGCCTTTTGGGTCACACCCAGTGATGCTCAGCAGTGCTCCTTGCTCTGCACTCAGGAATTACTTCTGGCAGTGCTCAGAATCCTACGGGATGCGGGGGAGCAAACCTGGGTTGGCCACATGTAGGCAAATGCCGGGTGTGTGTGTGTGTGTGTGTCCATGTGTGTGTGTGTCTGTGTGTGTGTGTGTCCGTGTGAGCCCTGGCGAGCTTCACGGCTAGCTGTGTGTAGCATCGTCCCGGCAGTTGCGGCTGAGCTCCGCAGCTCTGCCTTGTGGCCTCAGCTTCCGCTCAGCCCCGCGGCAGGGCCCCAGCATGTGTGCGAGCACCGTAGCCAGGCCTCCCGGACACAGCTTTTCTTATTGCTGTGAACCAAGTTTTACCTAGAAGGATCTCAGAGGGCTGGGAACCGAGCGGGACGGGGCCGCTGGCGCAGGGTTCCTGCTTAACAGGCCCGAAGACTGCCTTGGTATCGGAGCTAAGAGTGAGTGATGTTTGTAACCAAACTATGCGTATACGTGTCGTATAATTGCCAGTTGGACCTGTCTGAGCGGAGGTTCTGGAGGGTGTCAGATAACGATGCGTTGTTAGTCCCGTGGCCTCTGGGAGAAGACGCATTTCACAGATACACTTTGTTGTCGTGACTCTGGCACCTTCTCCCCCAGAGTGGCGCGGCTCCACCCTGCCCCTTCGCGGCTGTTTCCCGGGGCTCGCACATGGCCTGGAATCAGGGTGTTGTGGCCGGTGGTGACTCGCTGAGTCAGAGCAGGGCCCTCCTGCTGGGGCACGGCAGGGGGGCTTCTCGTGGCTCCGTTGTCGCGTCTGGGTGTGGACATGGCTGGCTGGGTGTCTGCCTGCAGCTGGCCGTCCTGGCCGAGGAGCGCCGCGGCGCTGCTGGAGCTGTGGGAGCTGCGCAGGCAGCAGTACGAGCAGTGCATGGACCTGCAGCTCTTCTACCGCGACACCGAGCAGGTGGACAACTGGATGAGCAAGCAGGAGGTAACGGCCAGGGACCCGGCCCGGCATGTGGTGGGCGCTGAGGAGGAAACAGCGTTCCCCACACCACCTGGATCTGGGGGACGGGACGAGCGGTCGGAACCCGGGGTTTCAGGGAGCTGTCGGGGTAGCGGAGGGGACCGGGAGGGCCGTGGGGTGTCGTGGCTGTCGGCCCTGCAGGGAGACGCTGAGCACTGAGCTCTCGGCTTCCCTCGGAGGCTTTCCTGCTGAGCGAAGACCTGGGCGAGTCGCTGGACAGCGTGGAGGCGCTGCTCAAGAAGCACGAGGGACTTTGAGAAGTCCCTCAGCGGCGCAGGAGGAGAAGATCACGGTGAGGCCGTCCTGCCTTGTGTCAGACCCTGAGAGGGGCTGAGGTCTCTGAGCCAAGCTCACCAGGGGTCGGTGTGGGGCGCGCGTGAAGGCACTTAAGCCGCCATGGTAGTGGCCGCTGTGGAGCCACTACGCTGTGTATGGGGCCGGCCCCGACACGGACACTGGCTCTGGCTGAGCGCAGCTGTGTACTCCTGTCGGGCGTTTTCCCGTTGATCGGGCAGAGGGGCTGAAGGCTGCTGCCCGCAGCTAACCCTTAGAGCCAGCGGGTCACCTCAGATAATGCCAGGACCCGATTGTGGGGGGTGGGGACAGCGGTGCCTCCCCAGAGGCACACGCAGCTCAGGAGCCATCCTGTAGGCCAGGGGTGGCCTTGGCGGGACAGCCTGGCCCCGGGTGGAGGCCGGCACTGCTCTCTGGGGCGCGGTGCTTTGCGCTGAAAGCGCCCTCTCCTCCCAGGCCCTGGATGAATTTGCAACCAAGCTGATCCAGAACAACCACTACGCCATGGAAGACGTGGCTGCCCGCCGAGACGCTGTGAGTCCCTGGGGGTCTCCTTGCCCTGCCCCTCGTCACCGTCCTGCCTCCTCGGGGTGGTCGGGGCGAGAAGTGCAGCCTGACGCGGGCTTGTCTTTCAGCTGCTGAGCCGCCGCAACGCCCTCCATGAGCGCCATGTGCCGCCGCCAGCTGGCCGACTCCTTCCACTTGCAGCAGTTCTTCCGGGACTCGGATGAGCTCAAGAGTTGGGTCAATGAGAAGATGAAGACGGCCACTGATGAGGCGTATAAGGTAAGGGCACTGTTGGCAGGTCTTCACATGCTCGAGCAAGGAGGAAAACCAGGGCCTTGGGATGGTGCTCAGACTCGAGCACGTGGGTTCACGTGAGCCGACCCCGGACCCCACTCAGAAGCACGGTCATTGGGGCGAGAGTGTGTGTACAACAGGCAGGGCGCTCGCCTTGTGTGCCAGCAGTGATCGGGGCTCGATCCCCAGCGTCCTCTGTGGTCTCCAGATCCACAGCTCTGCCAGGAGTGATTCCTGAGTGCCAAGTCTGGGAGTAAGACCTGAGTGCTGCTGGGTGTAACCCAAAAAAGAAAAGAAAAAGAAAAGATTCTTAAATACGGAGTTCTAAAGCGGGCACTCTGTGAGAGCCCAGGTGCTGCCCTTCCCTGTGGAGTGAGCCTGAAGGTGACACGAAACCACAGGCCAGATGGGCTCAGTGGCGGCAGCTCTCTCTCTGCCTTTCTCGCAGGACCCTCCAACCTGCAGGGCAAAGTGCAGAAGCACCAGGCCTTCGAGGCCGAGCTCTCGGCAAACCAGAGCCGCATTGACGCGCTGGAGAAAGCAGGTCAGAAGTTGATCGATGTCAACCACTATGCCAAGGAGGAGGTGGCGCACGCATGAGCGAGGTCATCAGTCTGTGGAAGAAGCTGCTGGAGGCCACGGAGCTGAAAGGTGAGAGAAAGCCACGGAAGGCTGGGGCTGCTGGCCGTCAAACAGGCCTTTGTGGTGTGGCGGTGTTGAAGTCTGATACCAGGTCAGGAGTGCTGTGTGACCATGGGCCTTGGACTCGTTTCCTATGAGTGAGTGAACCACCGTGGGTCCTGGTGGCTTTGCCTATTTGTCTGTGTTCAAACCTTGTGGTTGGGAGCCTGGGTGAGAAGGGAGTGATTTGGCCAGTCAGCTTCGACTGAGTCAGGCCTCATCGCTAGAATCAAGAGTTCTGTCCTAGGGGTAGGAGCAGTAGTACAGCGGGAGGCCATTTTCCTTGCACACAGCTGACTCAGTTTGCATCCCTGGCATCCCATATCATCTCCCCAGCACCGCCATGAGTAATTCCTAAGTGCAGAGCCAGAAGTAACCCCTGAGCATCATCAAGTGTGACCCACTGTATCACTGTATCACTGTCTTCCCGTTGTTCATCGATTTGCTCGGCGGGCCCCAGTAACATCTCCATATGTCTTGTCTCATGCTAGTAGAGCCCAAGGGCATCTGCTTGCTCCAGGAACATAAAGAGCCACAATCCATTCCGGAATGAGGTCTATAATTGTTACTGGTATTTGGCATATCAAATAAAACACGGGTAGCTTGCCAGGCTCTGCAGTGCAGGTAGCATACTCTTGCAGTCATCTCTAAGTCCAGCATTTAATGATGAACCGGCCGCGCGAGCCGGACTGTGATAGGCTGGTCTGCTGGGTGGAGTTCTGATGAGAGAGAGAAGTCTGGATGTGGAAAATGGAGGCCCTCATGGAGTGGGGGGTTGTCTGGCTTGTTGCAAGGTTCTGCTGGGCTGGCGGGCCAGGGCTAGAACCCGCCATCTCTCTTGGGCTTTTTGTGAGCGGCTGGGCACAGGGAGAGTAAGTAGCAGCTCTGCCCCATGTCTGTCCAGTGTGACCCAAAAAGAGAAAAATAAAATTCTGTCATTAAAACCAAAGGTACTGATGCTCCAGCACCCTCGTCCCATGTAGGTTCAAATGATTTTAAACAACATCCAGTTCAGCAGTAGAAGGTGGAGCAGAGGAGGCAGTGAGAGAAGGTATAGCAGCCCCTCTGAGGGAAGGTGCCGTGAGCCTCTGAGGGAAGGTGCGGTGAGTCTCTGAGGGAAGGTGCCGTGAGCCTGAGGAAGGTGCGGTGAGCCTCTGAGGAAGGTGCCTTGAGCCTCTGAGGGAAGGTGCCGTGAGCCTCTGAGGGAAGGTGCGGTGAGCCTCTGAGGGAAGGTGCAGTGAGCCTCTGAGGGAAGGTGCAGTGAGCCTCTGAGGGAAGGTGCGGTGAGCCTCTGAGGGAAGGTGCCGTCAGCCTCTGAGGGAAGGTGCCTTGAGCCTCTAAGGGAAGGTGCAGTGAGCCTCTGAGGGAAGGTGCAGTGAGTCTCTGAGGGAAGGTGCGGTGAGCCTCTGAGGGAAGGTGCGGTGAATCTCTGAGGGGAAGGTGCGGTGAGCCTGAGGGGAAGGTGCGGTGAGCCTCTGAGGGAAGGTGCGGTGAGTCTCTGAGGGAAGGTGCGGTGAGCCTGAGGGGAAGGTGCGGTGAGCCTCTGAGGGAAGGTGCGGTGAGCCTCTGAGGGGAAGGTGCGGTGAGCCTCTGAGGGAAGGTGCGGTGAGTCTCTGAGGGAAGGTGCGGTGAGCCTGAGGGAAGGTGCGGTGAGCCTCTGAGGGAAGGTGCGGTGAGCCTCTGAGGGAAGGTGCGGCGAGCCTGAGGGAAGGTGCCGTGAGCCTCTGAGGGAAGGTGCAGTGAGCCTCTGAGGGAAGGTGCAGTGAGCCTCTGGGGGAAGGTGCCTCAAGCCTCTGAGGGAAGGTGCCGTCAGCCTCTGAGGGAAAGTGCTATGGCCTCGGAGAAGGTCTGATCTGCTGCCCAGCCCTGCTGTCCTTCCTTCTCCTTCCTGCGTCTCTGAGCAGCGCGGCCACTTCACTAGCCCGCTTGCGTCTCTGCAGGCATAAAGCTGCGCGAGGCTAACCAGCAGCAGCAGTTCAACCGCAACGTGGAGGACATCGAGCTGTGGCTGTATGGAAGTGGAAGGTCACTTGGCTTCTGATGACTATGGCAAAGACCTGACCAACGTGCAGAACCTCCAGAAGAAGCATGCCCTGCTGGAGGCGGACGTGGCTGCTCACCAGGTTGGCACCCAAGGGCCAGTGAGGGGGGGGCGTGGAGAAGGGCGTCTTTCCAGACACTGTTTGGGCAGCGGGGACAGGCATTGGCGCCTCAGATTACACGGGCTCGGGTGCACAGGCTGAGGGAGCAGCCCCACGGTCCCCCACATGTGTGCTCAGAGCAGCTGGGTCACGCCCAGAACCATGGCCATGTGTCGATGACCCTCCTTGCCCCTCTTAGGACCGCATCGATGGCATCACGATTCAGGCCCGCCAGTTCCAGGAGGCCGGTCATTTTGACGCTGAGAACATCAAGAAGAAGCAGGAAGCGCTGGTGGCGCCCCACGAGGCACTCAAGGAGCCCATGGTGGCCCGGAAGCAGAAACTGGCGGATTCCCTGCGTCTGCAGCAGCTCTTCCGGACGTGGAGGACGCGAGGAGACCTGGATCCGGGGAGAAGGAGCCCATCGCCGCGTCCACCAACCGAGGTGAGTCGGCCCGGGAGGGGGAGTCGGGGGGTCAGGCAGGGGACGGGTGAGCTCCCGGGGCAGCGACCGGGCGTGCCGGGTCATGGCCTCCGAGCGGCTCTCTCACGGGACTTGGCTGACTGCGGCTTTCATCCCCAGGCAAAGATCTGATCGGAGTTCAGAACTTGCTGAAGAAACACCAAGCCCCTGCAGGCGGAAATCGCAGGGCACGAGCCCGCATCAGAGCCGTTACCCAGAAGGGGAATGCCATGGTGGAGGAAGGTGGGTGTCCGTCCCCCGGCACCCCTGGGCCGGCGTGGCGGCAGCCTGGCCCCTTCCATGGTGAGAGTTTCACCGGCGAGCATGTGTGGAGGCTGGCGGGGAGTGGCAGAGACTCGCTCTCCCTGGCCTGGCGGCTGTCAGCGTCCCCGCCTCCCCCACCTGCCTTCCAGGCCACTTTGGCGGCCGGGACGTGAAGGCCAGGCTGGACGAGCTGAGCCGGAAGTGGGGAGTCCCTGAAGGCCAAGGCCTCGCAGCGGCGCCAGGACCTGGAGGACTCGCTGCAGGCCCAGCAGTACTGCGCCGGCGCCAGCGAGCGAATCCTGGATGCGGGAGAAGGAGCCCATCGTGGGCAGCACCGACTACGGGAAGGACGAGGACTCTGCAGAGGTGACCCTGCCGGGCTCTGCCCCGGCTGCTTTAGCAGTGCCGTCGCCCTTTTCGGTTTCAGTTGGGGGCACGCCGGTGATACTCAGGGCTTACTTGCTTACTCCTGGCTCTGCCCTCGGAATCACTCCTGGCGACTCTGCGGAGTGGCTGCGGCTCCGTAATCGGCCCCCGGCCTCGGTGAGGAACTGTCCAGATGGGCTGCGGGGATTGAGCCCAGGCGGGCTGTGGCAAGGCAGCCTCACCGCTGCGCGCGCCACGCCTGGCTCTGCACTCGGGGAATTACTCGGGGCGGTGCTCAGGGCTGCGGGGATCGAACCCACGTCGGCGCGTGCAAGGCAAACGCCCTCCTCTCTGTGCTGTCGCTCCGGCCCCAGGTGACAGCCATTCTTTCGTTGCTGTTGTTTTTGTTTTTTTGGGCCACACCCTAGCTGTGCTTAGGACTCACTCTTGGCTCTGCTCTCAGGCATCACTCCTGGTGGGACTCCGGCTGCTGGACACTGACCCCAGGTCAGCTGTAGGGGCGCAAGTGCCCACCTGCCAAACTATAGCTCTGGCTCGTTTGCCTTTTTTTTTTTTTGGCTTTTTGGGTCACGTCCGGTGATGGTCAGGAGCTACACCTGGCTCTGCACTCAGAAATTACCCCTGGTGTACTCGGGACCACATGGGATGCCGGGGATCAAACCTGGGTCGGTGTATGCAAGGCAAATGCCTCCCTGCTCCACTGCCTGTCGCTCTTGTTTGCTGTTCTTGGCTGGGGTATTCTGCCTCTGTGTGCTGGTCAGCTCTGCTTGGGCCTCAAATCGCACACTCGAGTGAGTCGCACTGTCGCTGTGCCTCGGCTGGCTCAGCTTCACCTATGAGCAGAATCTCACTGTCTCCAGCCGGCGGCCCCAGAGACGGTGTGAAGCGCTAGAGCGGTCAGGGGCACGAGGAGACGGTGTGGCTTCGGAGTCAGGGCACGAGGGGCGGTGTGAAGCGCTAGGCGGTCAGGGGGGCACGAGAGAGACGGTGTTAAGCGCTAAGCGGTCAGGACCGGAGGGAGAAGCGCTAGGAGCGGTCAGGAGAGAGAGACGGTGTGAAGCGCTAGGCGGTCAGGGGGCACGGGAGAGAGCGGTGTGAAGCGCTAGAGCGGTCAGGGGGCACGAGAGGGACAGTGTGAAGCGCTAGAGCGGTCAGGGGGGCACGCGGGAGAGCGGTGTAGCGCTAGGCGGTCAGGGGCACGAGAGAGACAGTGTGGCGCTAGGCGGTCAGGGGCGCGAGGGAGACGGTGTAAGCGCTAGAGCGGTCAGGGGGCACGAGAGAGACGGTGTAAGCGCTAGAGCGGTCAGGGGCACGAAGAGACGGTGTGAAGCGCTAGAGCGGTCAGGGCACGAAGAGAGACAGTGTGAAGCGCTAAGCGGTCAGGGGCACGGGGAGAGCGGTGTAGCGCTAGAGCGGTCAGGGGGCACGAGAGAGACGGTGTGAAGCGCTTCAGGCGGTCAGAGGCGACGGGACGGTGTGAAGCGCTAGGCGGTCAGGGGGCACGAGGGAGACGTGTAAGCGCTAGGAGCGGCCAGGGGGCCGAGGAGACGGTGTGAGCGCTAGAGCGGTCAGGGGCACGAGGGAGAATGTGTGAAGCGCTAGAGCGGTCAGGGGGCACGAGGGACAGTGTGAGCGCTAGAGCGGTCAGGGCGCAGGGGAGACAGTGTGAAGCGCTAGAGGCGGTCAGGGGGCACGAGGACGCTCCAGGCGGGGCAGCGGGGAGCCTGGCCCTGGGCCTCCGAGGGGCTGCCCGCCTCCTGCGGGGTGCAGAGTTGTACAGTGGAGCCGCTTTTGCCATCTCTCCGTGTTAGATGATCTTGCGTTAACGGGCCCAGCCTGCCTGCTCTAGCCAGCGGCCAACCCACCTTCAATCCCGAAACCCCTTATGGTCCCCTGAGCACCGCCAACAGTAATTCCTGAGTGCAGAGCCAGGAGCAAGCTCTGAGCATCACCTTGTGTGGCCCAAGGAGTAAAAATAAAAAAACTAAACAAAAGGGAGCTGGGCTGATGGAGGGGGCGTGGCCCCACGGCAGCTGGCTGGGGACCCCCAGCTCCTAGCCTGAGCCGCTGTGAGCCTGGGCCTTGGGTTTCAGGCTCTCCTGAAGAAGCGAAGCTTTGATGTCAGATCTCGGCGCCTGCGGCAGCAGCATCCAGGCCCTGCGGGAGCAGGCGCAGTGCGTGCCGGGTAAGTTCAGGGATGGGGCGGGGGCTGGCGGGGCGGCTTTCTCCAGACTCGGCGCCACTCGGTTCACCCCAGGCCGTCTCTCACCGTGGTGGCCTCTCTGGGTCCGCAGCAACAAGTGGCCCCATGGACGACGAGACGGGGAAGGAGCTGGTGCTGGCCCTGTACGACTACCAGGAAAAGAGCCCCGCGAGGTCACCGTGAAAGAAGGGCGGCGTCCTCACGCTCCTCAACAGCACCAACAAGGCAAGATGTGGTGCAGCCCCGCTCACCAGGCTCCGCCACACAGGCCCGTCTGTAGAGAGCAAGATGGTGCCGCTGCGGGCGGGCGGGCACCCCCTCGGGCGGCTGCATCTCGCCCTGGATCACCGCAGCAGACTCTCTCTCTTTTTGTTTTGGGGTCACACCTGTCACTACTCGGGGCTTACTCCCGGCTCTGCGCTCAGGGGTCACGCCTGGTGGTGCTCGGGAATAAACCTGGATTGGCCGGCTGCCAAGCAAATGCCCTTCCTGCTGGATCTGGCCACGGCCTCAGGATTCGTTCTCTTTTGAGGCGAGGTCACCTCTCCAGCGCTCTGAATCTGGGCAGCTGCAGCAGCCTGCGGCAGGCCTGCCTGTGCCCAACCCCGTGTGCCAAGTCTCAGCATAGACCAGTTTGACCGTGGCCTTGAGGGTGTGAGGGCCGCCACCCTGTCCCGAGTCCCAGTCCCGAGGGTGTCCTCACCCCGGTGCTCAGGCCGAGCGTTCTTGTCCCTCCTGCCACAGTCCTCGTGCTGGGGGCAGCTGGGGGGTCTCACTCCCTGTTCGGTGTTTGATTTGGGGCCCATAGCCGACACTCCTCGTGCTGCTCTTGGCTCTGTGCTCTAAGTGAGGGGGCCCGAGGACGGCTCCACAGGAGCACCATAACCCGCGTGTGTCTCGGACCAGCGGAGAGACCAGCCCTCTGGCCTGACCCAGCATTCTCATTCCTGAGAATCTGGGGACTGTGGCAGTCGGCGTTATGGTCGCTCTGCAGTAGCTGCCAGACCCCCTGAGCTGTGGCGGCCGGTAGCGCTGCTGTGGGCCTCGGCAGCGGTTGGGGCTGGTGACGCGCGCGGCGAGCTCTGTGGTACCAGCTCAGCAAGCGTAGATGCAGCGGCCTCTCCTGGGGGCCAGCAGCTGCCCTGTGTCCACTGACCACAGTCACGGCATCCTGCAGTGGCCTTGGAGTGCTGGTGGTGGGGGCCCTTCAGGGGGTCGAGACTGACCCCTTCTCCCATCCTCAGGACTGGTGGAAAGTGGAAGTGAACGACCGTCAGGGGTTTGTGCGCGGCGCGTACGTGAAGAAGCTGGACCCTGCCCAGTCAGCGTCCCGGGAGAACCTCCCTGGAGGAGCAGGGGCAGCACGGCGCTGCGGCAGGAGCAGATCGACAACCAGTAAGGGCGGCGCGGCCGGGGCCAGGCGGCGGGACTGAGACTAGAGGCGCCAGCGTTCTCCATGGCCCCCTCTTCCTGCATCCCCACACACTGTACCCCGCGTGTGGCTGGGCCTGGCCCTCCCCAGGCGCTGTCACCCTCTTCCTGCGTCCCACACACTGTACCCGGCGTGTGGCTGGGCCCGGCCCTCCCCAGGCGCTGTCACCCTCTTCCTGCGTCCCACACACTGTACCCCGCGTGTGGCTGGGCCCGGCCCTCCCCAGGCGCTGTCACCCTCTTCCTGCGTCCCACACACTGTACCGCGTGTGGCTGGGCCCGGCCCTCCCCAGGCACTGTCACCCTCTTCCTGCGTCCCACACACTGTACCCCGCGTGTGGCTGGGCCCGGCCCTCCCCCCAGGCGCTGTCCCCACTACACGTGGCTGGAGCTCGGCCCTCCCCCCCAGGCGCTGTCCCCACTACATGTGGCTGGAGCCCGGCCCCTCCCCAGGCGCTGTCCCCACAACACGTGGCTGGGCCCGACCCCCTCCCCAGGCGCTGTCCCCACTACACGTGGCTGGAGCCCGGCCCCTCCCCAGGCGCTGTCCCCACAACACGTGGCTGGAGCCCGGCCCTCCTCCCCGCCCCGCCCCACGTCTTGCTTGTCCTCTGGCTCCTTTCCGTCACCCTCTTACCCTTCATCCTCCAGATCCTGGAATTGGGTGTCTGGGAGGCGCCCATACTCAGAGTCCCGCTGTGCTCTCCCCTGGCCTGAGGCTCAGCCGCCCCGTAGTGACCTCTGTCCCTCTGAAGGCACTTCACCCTGCTTATGAGACCAAAGCTGTGGACTCTGGCAAGACACCTGCCAAGGACATTCTGCCAGAGCTCCAAATGGAGAGTGGCCTCACCCAGCTGCCCCTTGGGAAGGCCAGTGAATCTGGACTCAGGCCGGGTGGAGCGTGAGCGAGCGAGCAGCCTTCGGATGCGCACCAGCGCTCAGATGCGGGGTGGGGGGGTGCGTCCGACTCCCTGGTCTGCTTCTGGCTGTCACCCGAGTTCCCCGTCCAGGCAGGATTTACTGCTCGACCCTGGCGGCCTTCCAAGGAAACACATGCAGACTCGCTCTGTCTCTGCCTCTGCTCCCCGTTCACGGCCTCGCCCGCCCCTTAACCTCTCCCATCATCGCCCCTTCGGCACCCACCTGGCGCCAGTCGGAGCAGCCGCTTCCCAGCGCCGCTGTAACCCACTAACCCACGCACGCTTTGCTGTGCCCCTGTGCAGGACGCGTAACTAAGGAGGCCGGCAGTGTGTCTCTGCGACCCGAGACAGGTGGAAGAACTGTGAGTAGGCAGCGAGGCTCACTAAGCAGCATGTCCGTGCTACACCTGTCCATCCTCCCCTGCCGCTTCTCCGGAAGGCTCAGTCAGCCGCGTCAGTCCCTGTAGATGGTGGAGGGAGGCCCCCGCAGGCATGTGGGGGGGGGCCGGGGCACTGCCAGCAGCCGCTGAGGGCCGGGGTCACTGGTCCTGCCGCTGCTGCTCTGGCCGCCCTGACCACAGCCAGCCCGAACCCAGTCTGTGAAGCTCTTCTCTGGTTTTGGTAGCTCGCTGCTTTGTTTTCTTTTTGTTTTGTTTTGGGGCCACACCTGGTTATGCAAAGGGCTGGCTCCTGGCCCAGTGTTCAGAGATCGCTCCTGGCAGGCTCAGGGAACCATATGAAATGCCGGGAATTAAACAGGTCTGCCAAGTACGAGGCGGCGTCCTCCCCCGCCACGCTCTCACTCCAGCCCCACTCGCTGTTTTTCCCTTACTTCAGGAAATCTTGATTTCATCCAGATTCCAGAAGTTTTATTTGAGCTTTGACCCGTTTTAACATGTTGGTAATCTTTGTCTCTAGGAGGGTCCAGTGTGGCCTTGCGGGTCGGGGTGTTTCTGCTGCTTACTTACCCTTCCGGCCTAGGGCCAGGGGCGGCGCATCGTGTGCAGGCCGCTGGCCTTACACAGCCGAGCGAGCCCCAGCCCCCATTAGGGGGTGATCCCTGATCACAGAGCCAGGAATAACCCCTGAGCACTGCTAGGTGTGGCCCCTAAAACATAAAAGCCTTCCTGTCAAATGGCGCAACTCTTTCTGTGGGGCCTTGGGGCGTTGCTTTGGGGCCACACCTGGTGATGTTCAGGGTGTCCTCTGGCTCTGTGTGCAGAACTTACTGGTGGCAGTGCTTGGGGTCCCTGTGGGATCGCACCGGCTCAGCAGTGCGTAAGGCGAGTGCCGTCCCACGGTGCTCTCAGCAGCTCTCCTGTTCCGCTGAGCAGCAGGGGGCAGACTTGCTGCTGTCTGGGCTCCTGAGCCCGGCTGGTGCCCGCCTGTCCTCTCCCTGCTCGGAGACCACTAGGGCCCCTCGAAACCCTCCGTTACGTTGCGCCCAGGTCCTGTCGCATGAAACGTGTGTGACTGCTCAGTGCTTGGTCGCTGTCACCTGTGGGGGGTGACGTCACTGCCCGGCCGCCTGGCAGGGAGCAGCGGCTGTGGTGTGGGGCTCAGGCCTTCATCTTCATCGGGGGACACTCTCGGTCATTGGGCATCACCGTCACGAGCTCCTGGACCTTGGCGGGCTGCCGCACGCGTGCTCTCGGGAGCTGACCATCTTGCTGCCCTCTGTCGTCCCCTCTCGCTGGCCACAGGTACCACTCTCTGCTGGAGCTGGGCGAGAGGCGCAAAGGCATGTTGGAGAAGAGCTGCAAGAAGTTCATGCTGTTCGCGAGGCCAACGAGCTGCAGCAGTGGATCAGCGAAGAAGGAGGCGGCGCTGGCCAGCGAGGAGGTGGGCGCCGACCTGGAGCAGGTGGAGGTGCTACAGAAGAAGTTCGACGACTTCCAGAAGGTGGGCACGGGCGCGGCGCTGGGCCTCTGGCGGTCCAGAAGGTGGGCACGCGGGCGCTGGGCCTCTGGCGGTCCAGAAGGTGGGCACGCACGCGGGCGCTGGGCCTCTGGTGGTCCAGAAGGTGGGCACGAGCCACGGGCGCTGGGCCTCTGGCGGTCCAGAAGGTGGGCACGAGCCGCGGGCGCTGGGCCTCTGGCGGTCCAGAAGGTGGGCACGAGCCGCGGGCGCTGGGCCTCTGGCGGTCCAGAAGGTGGGCACGGACCCACGGGCGCTGGGCCTCTGGTGGTCCAGAAAGTAAGCACGAGCCGCAGGCGCTGGGCCTCTGGCGGTCCAGAAGGTGGGCACAGGCCACGGGCGCTGGGCCTCTGGCGGTCTAGAAGGTGGGCACGAGCCGTGGGTGCTGGGCCTCTGGCGGTCCAGAAGGTGGGCACGATCCGCGGGCGCTGGGCCTCTGGCGGTCCAGAAGGTGGGCACGGCCGCAGGTGCTGGGTCTCTGGCAGTCACTCTTTCGCTCGTTCTTTTTCAACTCCTGGTTTGTGATTGCAGATTCCAAGAATGGAATGACAAAGCTGGGTTTGAGTCGCTGTAAGGGCAGCGCGGGCCTCTGGCCCAGTGCCAGCGTCGCTCCCAGCACTGCTTGGGGACAGGCGGTGCGCAGCTCCAGCCTCCAGCGAAGCCTCGGCTCGAGCCTCTGAGCCACTGCCCTGGCCCTGCGGCTAGTTTTGAGGGGGCTTAGGGTTTGCGGGTCACACCTGGCACTGTTCAGGGGCTATTTCTGGCCCTGGCATTGGCGTGGGGATACCTGTGGTGCCAGGATCAGACCAGAGTGAGCCACTTGCCAGGCAAGTGCTTGTCCTGGTACTGTCTCCCTGACTAGCTGTATCTGCTTTGGGGCCACACCCACACAGGAATTAATCCTTGCTCAGGTCCTGGTGCTCAGGGGACCGTATGTGTCGGCTGCGGGTCAGGCTCGTCTCAGCTGTCTTCTCGATGTCGGGGAGTTTGCATAGTACCTAACTGGTGGTGGTGGGCTACTTTCTAGGAAATGTTTCCGAGTGTGTTTTGACTTGTTTGGGGACCACACTGCCTATGTCCAGGGGTCACTCCTGGCAAGGCTCGGAGGCCCTCTGGGAGCCAGAATCTGAGCCCTGGTTGGCCACAGCGCCCCCTACCGCGCCGTGCTGTTGTTCCTGCCCGGGTCAGCACTGTGCCCTTTAGCGGGTGACTGGTCTTGTGTCGTGTGTGTAGACCACACCGTGCGTTTCCCATTCCCGTATAAAAGCATCCTTTTTCATTTATTTACTTTTTTGCTTTTTTGGGTCACACCCGGCAATGCTCAGGGGTTACTTCTGGCTCTGCTCTCAGGAATTACTCCTGGCGGTGCTCGGGGATCATATGGGATGCCGGGGATCGAACCCGGGTCAGTCGCCTGCAAAGCAAACGCCCTCCCCACTGTGCTATCGCTCCGGCCCAGTATATGTCTTGTATGTAGAAGGTCCAGGTTCCTTCTCCAGCTCCATATGATTTGCTGAGTCCAGCACACCCCTTAAATGCCACTGTGGATAGCCCAAAGACTAAAAATGAAAGAAAAAGTGTCGCTAAAACCATTAGTGGGGTGGCGCAATAGTGCAGTGGGGGAGGGGCACGGGGCTGCTCTGGGTTTAGTCCCTGGCCCCACAGGTGTCCCCAGGCCCCACCAGTAGTGATCCCTGAGCTCAGCCAGGAGCAAGCCTTCAGGATGGTGGCCCCAAACCCAAAACCCTGTTAAGGCTGGGGGCTTTTCCTCCCATAGGGCCTAATCATTAAACATCACCTTTCTGGCCAGAGAATAGTACAACAGGTAGGGTGCTTGCCTTGCAAGTAGCAATCACTGTCACTATCTTCCCATTCATCATCTATTTGCTAGAGCAGGCACCAGTAACATCTCCATATGTCCTGTCTCATGCTAGTAGAACCCAAAGGCATCCGCTTGCTCCAGGAACGTAAAGAGCCTCAAACCATTATATTAGGTCATGGGAATGACCCAATATAAATGTTACTGGTATTTGGCATATCAAATACGACACGAGCAGCTTGCCAGGCTTGCCATGAGGGTGGCATACTGTTGTAGTCACCACTAAATAAAGCATTTATTGATGAACCGTGTGGCCGCTAACGGCCGCGCGAGCCGGGCTGTGATAGCCTGGTCTGCTGGGTGGAGTTGTGAGGAGAGGGACAAGTAACAAACCTGTTTTTTTTTTTTGGGGGGTCACACCCAGCAATGCTCAGGGGCTTCTCCTGGCTCTGCACTTAAGAATCGCTCCTGGGGGCGGAGCGATAGCCCAGCGGGTAGGGCGTTTGCCTTACACGCGGCCAGCCTGAGCCGGCTCGGGTTCGATCCCCGGCATCCCATATGGTCCCCGAGCACCGCCAGGAGTAATTCCTGAGTGCAGAGCCAGGAGTAATCCCTGAGCATTGCGGGTGTGACCCAAAAAGCAAAAAAAAAAAAAAAAAAAAAAATCGCTCCTGGCAGTGCTCGGGGGACCATATGGGATGCCGGGAATCGAACCCGGGCCGGCATGGGCCGCCGGGTGCAAGGCAAACGCCCTACCTGCTGGGCCATCGGCTCTGGCCCCACAAATCTGGGTTTGATCCTCAGCATCTCATGGGGTTCCCTGGGCCCCCTCCTCCCCCTGGAGTAATTCCTAGGTACAGAGTCAAGATTAACCCCTAAGCTTTGTAGGTGTCGCCCAAAAGCCTAAAACATAAAACATCACCTTTTTGGGGCGGGGTTGGTGCTCAGCCGAACAGCTGTCACCCAGTGTCTGAGCTCTACCACCACAAAACCAAAAGAGGAACCGGACGGAGGCCGGAGCGACAGCACAGCAGGGAGGGCACTTGCCTTGCACGCCGCCAACCCGGGTTCAACCCCACATCTCATATAGTCCCCCAGTGAGTCCTGAGTGCAGAGCCCAGAGTAACCCCTGAGCATCACTGGGTGTGGCGAGAAACCGGAAACAAAACAAGAAGGGACCAGAACGACCAGGGGCCGAGCGATAGCCCAGCGGGAGGGCGTTTGCCTTGCATGCGGCCGACACTGATTTAACATGTTGCTCCTGCGTGTTCTTGGGGGTCTTGAACCACCGTGGCTTTGTTTCTTCAGGACCTGAAGGCCAACGAGTCTCGGCTGAAGGACATCAACAAGGTGGCCGGTGACTTGGAGTCCGAGGGGCTGATGGCCGAGGAGGTGCAGGCGGTGCAGCAGCAGGTGCGTGTGTGGCCTGGGCTGGCCTGGGGGCCGCTGGTGCTTCCTGTCCCCCCAGCCTCCTTCGTGGGTCACAGGCCGTGGCACAGCCTCGTGGCCAGGCTGCCACAGGACCCGTTCCATTGCGTTTCACCATCCCAGATCTCTCCAGTTAGAGGTGGTGGTGGAGAGCGGCGCAGTCACCCACGAACAGTGAACACGCGCTCCTGAAGCGAACAGCCCGTCCCGCGTAGAAATACTCACACTGGCCCTCACTGGCCAACTCAGAGAACTCTGGCCCACCGGGCCGGCCATTCTCTCGTGTCTTCAGGGTTGCGGGGATGAGCGTGTTTCCCCAGGGTACAGTGGGTTTCTCTTGTCACTGGCTGAAAGCTGCTGGGAGCTTGGGGCGGGCGGCAGGCCAGATGGAGGAGGGCCAGTTTGCCAGAAATAGTTGGAAATGTTAGTGGTCGACTAGACCTGAGTGTGAGGGTAGGTCAAGGGATATACATGATAACTCTGTGTCTGTGCTGCAAACCACAGTGCGGGGAGGGGAGGGAGAGAGAGAATAAAGTGCCTGTCATGGAGGCAGCTTGGGCAGGGAGAGGGAATGGGACATTGGTATTAGAAATGTAGCCTGGTGGAGGGTTGGGTGCTGGAACGCTATGACTGAAACCCGATCGTGAGCGTCTTTGGAGCCGCCGGTCTCGTGATATAAACACAAGCAGCAGCCCCTGGTCTCTCTCCCACAGGAGGTGCACGGTGCGATGCCGAGGGTAAGTCCCCAGCTCGTCTGGAACCGGACGTGAGTGAGTGCGTAGTCGGGGGTGCATTGCTGGGCCCAGAACCACCCACAGATTTCTGTTCCCGAACCTCAGAGGTGCTTTTTGTGTGGCAAAGAAATAGCAGAGGGGGCCGGAGCGATAGCCCAGCGGGTAGGGAGTTTGCCTTGCACACGGCCGGCCTATGCCGCCCGGGTTCGATCCCCGGCATCCCATATGGTCCCCTGAGCACCGCCGGGAGTGATTCCTGAGTGCAGAGCCAGGACTAACCCCTGAGCGTCGCCAGGTGTGACCCAAAAAAGCAAAAAAAAAAAAAAAAGAAATAGCAGAGGGCCGGATGGGTGATGGTCCCCACGCACCACCAGGAGTGATTGCTGAGGGCAGAGTCAGGAGTAAGCCCTGAGCATCGCCAGGTGTGACCCAAAAAGAAAAAACTTGGGCTGACCGCACTATGGGGAGGGCTCTGCTGTGTGCAGCTGACCCGGGTTCCAGCCTCAGCGTCCCTGTGGTTCCCTGAGCACCCAGGAGTGATTGCTGAGTGCAGAGCCTGGAGTCAGCCCTGGGCGTCCCAGGTGTGCCCCCTCCCTGCCTGAGAGCAGCGGCAGCGGTGTGTGGGCGTTTCCATCTGCCGTTGGAATCAGGCATTCCATCAGGCGTTTCCATCTGCCGTTGGAATCAGGCATTCCATCAGGCGTTTCCATCTGCTGTTTTTGCCGCCTCCATTTCCTTTCAGACCTTTGCCGCGTTTTACTTTATTGCCCGTCCTAAGAGGCCCGCGGGTAGGACAGGGAAAGTGCCTGGTAAAGGCTCTCGCGTTCTCCGAGGGTTGCGAATGGCATCAGGCTCAGTCTGCGGCTTCCTTCCCCTCTGGCTGCCGCGACACGTGGTGTGGGGGCTCGCAGGGGTGGGTCCTTCGGCGGACAGGAAGGGGCGCTGGCCTTCCGCCTCTGCTCACCCTGCCTCTCACCTTCTCCCACTAGGATGAAGCGGATTCCAAGACCTCCTCTCCCTGGAAGGTAGGGCGCCGTTGGCCAGTTCTTAATGACCGTCACATCGCTGGGCCTTTAGCGTCCTGCGCACACGGCAGTCTGTGGTCCTGAAACCATGGAATTTATCCCGAAAGCTGCAGGCTCGCAGGACAGCTGAGTCTAGGTCAGGGCAGGTCACAGGTGTGTCCCCACGCCGAGGTGGCCGGGGCTGGTCCCCAGGGCGTGTGCTATCCCACAGATGCCACAAAGTAAAATGTCCGCCCACCCTCATCTATCTGACCGGTTCCCCAAGCCACAGCCTTGGGCCGGAGGGGAGAGATTGCTGTGTGGAGACCAGCTGGGAGCTTGGGGGAGGCGTGGGGAGGGGGCGTCGCAGCGATGGTGCCGGCCTGTTGCCCGAGGCCAGTTCTAGGGCACAAGAACCAAGCTGTTGAACTGGAGGCACGGGTGGGCCCAAGAGAAGGTTTCCGCCCCAGAAAACCCCCTTCCTAGAATGGGAGGCGACCGCGCCCGGGCCAGAGCGCCCTGACCGTGTGGGCCTGCCGGTCTGAGCCAGCCCACGTGCTGCTGCTCTTCGGCCTCTTGGCCCTGCTGGCTCCCGCTTGTTTAGTCGACAGACCCCATATGGCGGGGTGAGGGGCCCTTCCCCACAGACACTGCTGCTTTCCGTTTCTCGGCCTTAAGTCCACTATAAGCACGCTCTGACCACTGGGTCACCGGGCAACGGCCTTACCCAGACACCCTGTGACACTCTTTCCAATGACCACGGCGTTACTTGAAAAAGTGTCTCAGCTTCGCCCCCAGGCGCTGTCTCTGCAAAGGGCCGCAGAGGAGCCTGCCGGGTTCCCGCGCTCGCGGAGAGACGGGTGCTGCCCCGCCGCGTGCGCAGACCCGGGCACTCTGCCATCCGGGGCTGTGGTTCTTGGTCAGAGAATCGGTCAGCTGTTGCCCTTCGTTCATGGGGGACACCGGCCAGAGTTTCACGCAGAAACTCAGTGTTCTGACTGTCCCCCGGCAGTTCTCAGGAGTCTGGGATGAGGACGCTGACCCTTAGCTTCGAGCTGTCTTTCTCTAATCACGTTTAATGAAGCACTGAGCTGGCTTTATCCACCGGGTTTCTTCCACGGCTCTGCTCCAAATCGAGTCACTTGCTCTGAGCTCATTCTGGGTGACAGTTGAACCTAACGGCCTGCACTGCGCCTCTCTGACACGTGATTCGTTTCGCTTCCCCCACCCAGTCTGCTCGCCTGATGGTCCACACCGTGGCCACCTTTAATTCCATCAAGGTAAGCACCACAGCCACGCCCAGGGTCCCCATGCTTGCTGCACTGTCCCCACTCCTGGTCCTGCTGTGTGGACGCTGCTGGAGCTGGCCTGGGCAGTCACCCTGCCTGGTTGGCCCTTGGCACGTCCACAGGGAGGTGGTGTCGCTGGCTTCCGCGTGCAGGGCTGCGGGAGCCCCGGTCAGCCAGTCTGGGCCTGAGCCATAGTCCAGCGGGGAGGGTGTTTGCCTTGAACGCAGCCAACCTGGGTTTGATCCCTGGCATCCCGTATGGTCCCCTGAGCACCACCAGGAGTAACCCTGAGCATCTCTGGGTGTAGAGCTGAGCTCTAGAGCCGGGAAGACTGGAACGTGAGGAGGGTCAGCTGGGCAGGTGGGCGTCCCCTACCAGCTGGGCTCGGCCAAGAGGCCCGGCAGCTGGTGGCCTTGGGCTGAGCGCTGTGCCGCGGAAGTTTGGTTTCCGCCCCGCCCGCCCCTGGTTCTGAGCTGACGGTGCTTTAAGCCCAACAGGAGCTCAACGGCGCTGGCGGTCACTGCAGCAGCTGGCCGAGGAGCGGAGCCAGGTTCTGGGCAGTGCCCACGAGGTGCAGCGGTTCCACCGGTGAGCCCCCTCACCCCCCACCCCCAGCTCACTGGGGTCGTGGGCACACGGGGCTGGTGGGGTGCCCAGTCCCAGCCCCGCAGGTGATTCAGCCTCTGCCCACCGCTGTGTCTCCCACAGCGACGCCGATGAAACCAAGGAATGGATCGAAGAGAAGAACCAGGCTCTGAACACGGACAATTACGGCCACGATCTGGCCAGTGTCCAGGCACTGCAGCGCAAGCACGAGGGCTTTCGAGAGGGACCTGGCGGCCCTGGGCGACAAGGTGAGCTCCCGCGCCCGGCTCCCCAGCACGGCCCTGGATCCGCCTCTCACCACGCCGCTCGCCCGCGCAGGTGAGCTCCCTGGGGGAGACGGCCCAGCGGCTGATCCAGTCCCACCCCGAGTCTGCGGAGGACCTGAAGGAGAAGTGCACGGAGCTGAACCAGGCGTGGGGCAGCCTGGGGAAACGCGCCGACCAGCGCAAGGCCAAGCTGGGCGACTCCCACGACCTGCAGCGGTTCCTCAGCGACTTCCGGTGAGGCCCAGGACAGCTCCACCTGCTGGCGGGGAGGCGGTGCAGCGCCTCCTGCCCCGGCGTGACAGGCCTGCAGAGATGGGGGTGCCCAGTAACCCCCTGGTGCTGGGCTCCGACAGTGGCTCCCCCGTGCTGGGCCTGGACTCTGCTACCACTTAGGCGGCGTTAGTGCCCCGCAGACGTAGAGGAAGGTCCCTCCCTGGCTTTTGCCTTCTTGGGAGTGTTGCACCCAGCGTAGCCCTCTGGTGGCGGGCCCCCGGCTCCGCCTTCGCATCACTCCCAGGACAGTCGTCTGCAGTCTGTCCGGCTGTCTCATGTGCTTCTGGGTTTGGGTGTTGGGGCCACAGCTGGCATTCTCAGCTGTGTGCTGTGAGATCACTCCTAGTGGGTGGAGGGGGACCGTATGGGGGTGCTGGGATCAAACCCAGGTCGGCCGTGTGCAAGACAAGCGCCCTACCTGCGTGCTGTCAGCTCCAGCCCCAACCAGCGCCAAAGTTTGGATCCAGGCTCCACTGAGAAATCACCACTGTCGGTGTCCTCCTCCCTGGGCTCCCTGCAGGGGCTCGGCTCTCCGCTGCCCCTCGTGTGTGTCAGGGTTTTGTTCGGACCTTCTGGGGTGGCAGTGGACAGCGGGCGCAGTGTGGCACGTGGCGGGTCACGTGGCGCATAGACGCCAGCTGCAGGCCTGCCGCCTCTGGGTTAATTCACCGTGTTTCGAACCACGCCCAGCTCCGAAGCCCCATCTAGGGGCTAAACCCCCCAGAAGCAGGCTCCTCTGGGTTAATTCACCGTGTTTCCGAACCACGCCCAGCTCCAAGCCCCGTCTAGGGGATAAACCCCCAGAAGCAGGCTCCTCTGGGTTAATTCACCGTGTTTCTGAACCCCGCCCAGCTCTGAAGCCCGTCTAGGGGCTAGACCCCCAGAAGCAGGCTCCTCTGGGTTAATTCACCGTGTTTCCGAACCACGCCCAGCTCTGAAGCCCCGTCTAGGGGCTAGACCCCCAGAAGCAGACTCCATACGTCGTTTCCCCCGCAACCTGCTCCCCGTGTGCCTGCCTGTGGCACCGTGTGGGGAGAACTCGGCTGCAGCCACACCCTCTGTGCAGCCCGGGCAGGAGCTTAGGCTCTGGGAGGGGGGAGTCCAGGTTCCGACCCCTGAGCGCCACCCGTGTGACCTAAAAACCAAAGTACAGCCGGGCGGCGCGCACTGCAGGGAGGGCCTTTGCCTTGCACGCGCCGGCCCGGGTTCCATCCCGGCATCCCATACGGTCCCCGAGCTCCGCCAGGAGTAACCCTGAGCATCACTGGGTGTGGCCCACCCCCACAGAAAAAAGAGAGGCTTCGAGAAACTTTTGCCAGATATTTTGCCCTATTCAGAAGCTTCCGACTGGGAGGCCGGAGTGGCTTCGCTCCGTTTCCTGGGCGTGTGGCCTGCCTGCCAAGCCGCGTGCCAGCTGCTGCTCTCTGCCAGCCGCTTCTCTCTGTCTGGTCTCCAGGGACCTCATGTCGTGGATCAATGGAATCCGCGGGCTGGTGTCTTCAGACGAGCTGGCCAAGGACGTCACCGGAGCTGAAGCTCTGCTGGAGCGGCACCAGGTGGGGCGTCTGCCCTCGCCCGTTCGCGGGCGCCATGGGTCGGTGGATGACGGCCCGTGTGCTCTGCCAGCCACCTAATCCCCTTCCTCCTCTTGGCAGGAGCACCGGACAGAAATCGATGCCAGAGCTGGCACTTTCCAGGCATTCGAGCAGTTTGGGCAGCAGCTGCTGGCCCACGGGCACTATGCCAGCCCTGAGATCAAGGAGAAACTCGATCTCCCCGACCAGGAGCGTGCGGACCTGGAGAAGGCCTGGGCACAGCGCAGGGTGATGCTGGACCAGTGCCTCGAGCTGCAGGTACCCGGGCAGGGCAGTCGCCTCCCACGGGCGGCTGCCGGGCGTCAGGCTGGGGAGCGCCTGCCCGCTCACCCCCGGCACCCGGCCTCTCCCCGCCAGCTCTTTCACCGGGACTGCGAGCAGGCTGAGAATTGGATGGCCGCCCGGGAGGCCTTCCCTGAACACGGAGGACAAAGGCGACTCCCTGGACAGCGTGGAGGCGCTCATCAAGAAGCATGAGGACTTCGGCAAGGCCATCAACGTCCAGGTGAGGCCCGGGGCCCCTCTGCTTGCAGTTACGCTGGAGCCTAGGCCACCTCTGCCCACCGATGCCCTGGGTCTCAACAGCATGGACGTTGCCTTGGAGCTCCCGAGTCCATGCCCTTTAGGGAAAGGCGCACACTGTCAGGGACAGTGTGTCAGGGACAGTTTCAGCACAGTGCGCGAGTGCCCTTGGCTGCCCGGTGGCCAGCCCAGGTGTGAGCCCTAGAGCCCCAGGTGGTCTCCCTGGGCCGCTGGCGTCATCCCTGAATGCAGAGCCAGTAGTAAATCCTGCCTCCGAACGAAACAAGGGGGGACGATGCACGCCCCTCCCGGGTTTCTACCTGCACTTGCAGCCTGGAAGCCCTGAGGGGTTTAGTGGGGTCCCCCGAGGAAAGTGGTCACAGAGGGCAGGACGGGGTGCGCGTTCAGCAGCAGAGCGCGGGAGGGCCAGAGCTGCCCAGATGTGCAGGACGTGACCTTTGCTGCCCACCAAGCTGTGGGTTCTCGCCCGGCTGCACCCTGGCACGTTCCCGAGCTGAACCTGACCCTAGTAATGATTGAAATCAGACTTTCTTCTGGCTTTTCACTCCTGCTTCTAAAGTGTCTGAGTGTTCCGATCCCATCGTCAGCTAGTGCTCGGTCACCCCAAATAACCACTTGGGGGCCACTTGCCTGACCTCCCGCTGTGCCCCCCACCCGCCCCCAGGAGGAGAAGATCGCCGCCCTGCAGGCCTTTGCTGACCAGCTTATCGCTGCTGGCCACTACGCCAAGGCTGACATTTCCAGCCGGCGCAATGAAGTCTTAGACCGGTGAGTGCAGCTGCCTGCGGCGGGCTCACATGTCAGGCGCGGCCGAGCCCGACCCGGCTTGTCCCGGAGCATGTTCACGATGGCTCGGGTTTCACCTCGCAGGTGGCGCGCCTGAAGGCCCAGATGATCGAGAAAAGGTCCAAGCTGGGAGAGTCGCAGGACGCTGCAGCAGTTCACGCCGCGATGTGGACGAGATCGAGGCTTGGATCAGCGTGAAGCTGCAGACAGCCAGCGACGAGTCATACAAGGACCCCACCAACATCCAGGTCTGTCCCAGCGGGCACCCGGTGTCTGCGCGGGCGGGGGGTGCGGGGAGACCCGCAGCCTTCCCTGGAGCCCCGGTGAGGCCCAGGCGAGTCCCTTTAGGAAGCGGGACCAGTGGGGACACCTGCTCGTCAGCTCATCTCCCGGCTCTGTCCCCGTTGACTGTTCCGGACACCGTAGGGGCCCCCTCCCGGGCTCTGCCCCACACTGAGCTTCCCAGGGGAAGCTTGGCAGTTGAGGTGGTTCGCTGGTGGCCCGGGATGTTCGTGTACTGAACTCTTTCTTATTTCGGTCTGTTTTTGTAGCTTTCCAAGCTGCTGGTAAGTTGTTTCTCTTTTAAACATTTTCCATCTGCCGAGCTCGGTCTGTGTAGTGTTGTTGTGGCCACACGCTGGTGTCTCCGTGCCCTCATCTCATTACACTCCATCCACGTGTCCCTGTGGGATGTGGCTCTTCCTCTGTCCTAACCAGCCTTGCAGAATCCGCCTCACCCCCGACCCCAACCATGTAGGCGATTCCTGGCAGTGTTTGATTTGAGGGGCTGTAGTTGGCTGCTTCCTTCCGTGGGGGCTTCTGGTCAGCTTGGAAGCAAGATGGGCTTCTTCCGGCTGTGTGCTGCGTCCCTGGCGGCCGTGGCAGAGCAGGCAGGTGGGGAGGGGCATCTCCTCTGCCGGCATCCGGCCCCAAAGCCAGAGAGCACAGGGAGGCGGGTGCTGTGGGCCTGTGGGCATTAGGGGCTGTGGAGGCGCTTTGCTCTGCACTTGGGAGCCCCAGGTTTGCCCTCGCAGTCTCCCGAGCACAGGCCGGGTGTGGCCCCCAAAACCAAAACAGCAAAACCTGAATTACAGACAAGGGCAGCAATGGGCCTCGCGACAGCAGGGGTGGGGGGGCATTTGCCTTGTGCACGGCCGACCCCGGTCTGATCCCGGCATCCCGTATGGTCCCCCCGAGCACCGCCTGTAGTAAGTCCTGAGCGCAGAGCCAGGAGGAACCCCTGAGCATTGCCGGGTGTGACCCAAAGAGCAAAACGCAAACAAGGGCAGCAAGTGGGACTTTGAAGCAAAATATACTCCAGGGGCTGAAGACACAGACAGCAGGTGGGCACTTGCCTTATGCACGGCAGACCAGACTCAATCTCTGGCACCCGTAGGGGCCCCAGGAGTGATCCGTGAGTACAGAACCAGGAGTAGCCCCTTAGCACTGCTGGCAGGGGGCCCAAAAAACAAAACCAAAATGCTTAAAGCGTGGCTCTAGAGGAGCTTCAGTGCCGGGCAGTGGAACTGAGAGCTGGAGGGGTTGGCACGGCAGCAGCAGGCTCAGGGCACAGCCTCGCCCCTGCAGCGTCTCAGCCCGTTAGTCGGGCTCGGCTGCATCCACAGCACCAGCCTGACTCCGGCCCAGACAGCCGCTGCCCCTGAAACAAACACAGGCGCCAAACCCCGCGGTCCTGCTGCTTGCTGTCCCGCCGTGCTCTGCCAGGCCCCGCCTCGGCGCCCTCTCCCCCCTCTCAGCGGTGTTTGGCTTCCAGGAAGCCCCTTGTTCCCGGCCTTCCCAGGCTGCAGGGCTGGGCCATTCGGCTCGACGAGGAGGGTCCCGAACCATGTGGTGAAGGCCGGTGTCTTGGGCAGCACACCTGGGGGGGTGTCGCCCTCCACCGCCCCACAGACTCAGTGACCGTGTCTAGATTAGCTCCCCACCTCCCCCAAATGGTGATACCCGGCTCTGAATATTGGTTCCGGGCATTGCAGAGCAAACACCAGAAGCACCAGGCATTCGAGGCCGAAGCTGCACGCCAACGCCCGACCGCATCCGCGGCGTCATCGACACAGGCAACTCCCTCATCGGCGCGGGGCCTGTGCAGGCAGCGAGGACGCCGCCAAGGTGGGTCAGCGGCCGCCTCTCTGCGCCCAGGAGCTGGACATGGCGGCAGCCGTTTGCTGTCCCCTGGACAGCGGTGCCGGGTCAGAAGATAGGCTGTGTGGCGGGCGCTCATGGCCCTGCCTGCTCCCTGCTCCCTCCCAGGCCCGGCTGGCACGCTAGCGGACCAGTGGCAGTTCCTGGTGCAGAAGTCGGCCGAAAAGAGCCAGAAGCTGAAGGAAGCAAATAAGCAGCAGAACTTCAACACCGGCATCAAGGACTTCGACTTCTGGCTCTCGGAGGTGAATGTGGGGACGGGGCGAGCTCAGGGCGAGGACCGAGCAGCCCAGAGACCACAGACAGGCTTCTCGGTCGGGTCTGTCCTGGGAAACGGCCCCATGGGAGGAGGCTCGGGGGCTGCAGCGCCTCATCCCGGCGTGTGCAGGGAGGGAGAGTCTGGGGTGCCACGATCAGGAGCCGAGTGTGGTGGGGCCTCTCCGGCCCGGGGCTGTGGGTAGACAGAATGGCTCTGCCCAGCTCCGTGACTCGTCAGTTTTATGGGTAGCTGAGCTCCCGCCATCCCCGTGTCTGTCTATCGGGAGCGCCGGAAAGTGCTGCTCTGTGGGGTCCCGTCAGCAGGGCCCCTCGGCAGTACTGGGCAGCCCAGTGAGCAGGTGGGCTCAGGCCAGGCAGTGTCAGGGACTGAACCCAGAGCCCCGTGAGCCGGCTCTCGCGTCCATCAGAGCCGCCATGCAGCGTCGCTGCCTCAGGTGCGGTCGCCCGCGGCAGGGGCTGGGCCCCGCTGCACCTTGCGTGGCGTCAGTGTTGCCACAGTGAACATCTTTGTGTTACTGATCCTGGGCCCACCGGCGAAGTTCTTCCCCACGGAGCTCCCTGCGAGCTCGTGTGCTGTGCCCGACCGCAGATGACGATCCGCCGGAAGGGCTGTGCACTGTGGCCAGGCTGGTCAGCAAGGACAGACCACGTGATGGAGGCGCTCGCCTCCTTGTCCTGCGGCTGACAGGCCCTGGGCTACCAGGTTCCGTCCACTAGATGGTAGCCTTGCCCTTGGTGTTTCCTGGCCAGGTGGAAGCCCTTTTGGCGTCGGAGGATTACGGCAAAGACCTGGCGTCTGTGAACAACCTGCTGAAGAAGCATCAGCTACTGGAGGCAGATATCTCGGCCCACGGGGTGAGTGGGGCCCAGGGACGCGCCCGCAAAGGTGGCACCTGGGCCTGGCAGAGGTGGCGCCCTGCTCGCTACAGCCAGGGAGGCTCTGGGGCCACTTTGTGATCTCAGCAGTACAGGGCCTCGGGTCAAAGCCCGTTGAATCTGTCGGGCGCTGCCCTCCAGGGCCTACTGAGGGCTTGTCCTCAGGTTTCACACCCAGCGCTGGGAGCAGGATGATGGGCAGGACGAGCGCTGGCAGCGGTTGGCACGTGCAGGGCTGCAGGGTGAGAAGGGCCTCAGCCGGGCCCGCGCAGTAGCACACAGCACGGAGGGCATTTGCCTTGCACACGGCCCGCCCGGGCTCGACCCCTGGCACCCACAGGGTTCCCCAAGCACCACCAGGACATCAATCACTAGCAGTGGCAAAAACATTGTTTTCTCAGTGCTAATAACTGTTGCCCAGCAGTACTTAGGCTCTGCCTTGGTGCTTGGGATCATCCCTGGAGGACCTGGTGGTCACAACAAACCCAGGGGCCACAGAGACGCCCGTGTGTGTGTCAGCACAGAGTCCGAGTCAGCGTCCAGCTGGGCTGGGGCGAGGCTGGCTTGAAGCTTTTTGTCAGCGGCTTACATGAAAAGAAATGTTGGATGGGGCCAGAGCAGCCGCGCGAGTGGGAAGGGAGCGAGCTTCTCACACAACCAACCTGGATCCAACCCCAGCACCCCACATGGTCCCCTGAGCCTGCCTAGAATGATCCTTGAGTGCACAGCCAGGACTAAGACCTGAGCACCACCAGATATAGCCAAAAATAAATAAATAAAAGCATTAGGGAAAGAAGAGAGACATTTCAGGAGACAAGAAAAACAGAACCAAAAAAAAAAATCCATGTAAGATTTTAAGATAGTAGTAGGATTATATGCTTAAAACTCAGCTATTGAAAATTTCAGTAAATGATGTTCTTTAATTTAGAAAAAAAAATCTGGGGGCTGGAGTGATAGCCCAGCGGGTAGGGCGTTTGTTTGCACGCGGCCGGCCTGTGCCGGCCTGGGTTCAATCCCGGCATCCCATATGGTCCCCTGAGCACCGCCAGGAGTAATTCCTGAGTGCAGAGCCAGGAGTAACCCCTGTGCATTGCCGGGTGTGGCCCAAAAAGCAAAAAAAAAAAAAATCTGGAGCGGTAGTCCAGCGGGTAGGGCGTTTGTTTGCCTTGCACACGGCCAGCCCTTGCCGACCCGGGTTCGATCCCCAGCATCCCATATGGTCCCCCGAGCACCGCCAGGAGTAATTCCTGAGTGCAGAGCCAGAAGAAACCCCTGAGCATTGCCGGATGTGGCCCACCCCCAAAACAAAACAAAAGACAAAAATCCATTAAGGGCCAGAGTGATAGTATAGTGTTAGGGCATTTGCCTTGTACATGCCTTCCCTGGTTCAATCCCCGGCATCCCATATGGTCCACTGAGCACTGCCAAGACTAATTCCTGAGTGCAGAGCCAGGAGTAACCCCTGAGCATTGCCAGGTGTGACCCCCAAAAAAAAAAAAAAAGTAGAATATAAAATATTCGGAACTGGAGCGATAGCACAGCGGGGAGGGCGTTTGCCTCGCACGTGGCCGACCGGGTTCAGTCCCCAGCATCCTATATGATCCCCTGAGCACCACCAGGAGTAATTCCTGAGTGCAGAGCCAGGAGTAACCCCTGAGCATCACCGGGTGCTAGCCAAAAAGCCAAGATAAATAAATAGTACCGTATGGGGCCGGAGTGATAGCCCAGTGGGTAGGGCGTTTGTCTTGCACGGCCGGCCTTTGCCAGCCGGGTTCGATCCCGGCATCCCATATGGTTCCCGAGCACCGCCAGGAGAAATTCCTGAGCAAAGAGCCAGGAGTAACCCCTGAGCATTGCCGGGTGTGACCCAAAAAACAAAAAATAAGTAAATAAATAAATAAATAGTGCCGTGGGGGGGGCTTGAGAGATAGTGGGGGGCCGCTGCCTTGTGTGTGGCTGACCCAGATTTGATCCCGACACCAAGTTCAGCTGGATACAGCCCAGACAGGCAACACTGAAGACCCGGGAGAGCGGCACTGGGCAGTCTCCCGCTCCCCAAGGCTCGGGGCAGCTCACTGGCCTCGGCAGCTCCTCCGCTCGCCCCTAGCACCTCAGGTTTTATCTGCCAGGAGCATAGGGGGTCTTGGGGGAACACGGACTCTTAGCCTCCATTCCGTGCCCGCCCAGGATCGCCTGAAGGACCTCAACAGCCAGGCGGACAGCTTGATGACCAGCAGTGCTTTTCGACACCTCCCAAGTGAAGGAGAAGCGTGACACCATCAACGGCCGCTTCCAGAAGATCAAGAGCATGGCCACCTCGCGCCGCCAAGCTCAACGAGTCACACCGGCTGCACCAGTTCTTCCGGGGACATGGACGACGAGGGTCGTGGATCAAGTGCGTGTGCTGCGGCCATGGGAGTGGGCGGGGAAGGGTGCAGGCGCCCCCCACACCCGAGGAACGCAGTGAGGACGCCACAGCAGTGCTCCCTCCGGAAGCTGGGCCCACCAGAAGGAGAGTGTGTTTCTCTGCTTTGCTTTTTATTTTCTTGGCTTTTTGGGTAACACCTGGCGATGCTCAGGGTCACTCCTGGCTCTGCACTCAGGAATTACTCCTGGCTGTGCTTGGGAACCATATGGGATGCCAAGGATCGAACCTGAGTCAGCCGCATGCAAGGCAAATGCCCTCCCCGCTGTGCTATCGCTCGCCCCTGCTCGGTTTGGTTTAGTTTGGGCCACACCCACACGCGGCTCAGCGTCACTCCCTGGAGATGCTGGGGGCCCTGTGCAGTTCTGGGGATTGAACGTGGGTGAGCTGAGTGCGTGACAAGCTCCTTCCCGCCGTGCGGTGGCTCCAGCCCCACTCCCGAGGTCTCTCGGAATTAACAGCTGTCTTGGTCCCTCACTTCCTTAGAGGGCTCCACCAGCATCTCTGTCCTGGGGGGCTCTGGCCCTCACGGTCTCTCTCCACATGTTGGATGGGGCAGGGCAACGTCAGGCGGCATCTCATGTGCTTGCTGCAACACTCCAGAGCCTGACTGGGCTGGCCTGGCGGGAGCAAAGGCTCGCTTCGCTCCTCTGCACCCGGCGTCCGCGGCTGAAGTTGCAGAGCTGCAGACCGACACCACTGTCCTGTCAGGGAGAAGAAGCTGCTGGTGAGCTCTGAGGACTACGGCCGGGACCTCACCGGCGTCCAGAACCTGAGGAAGAAGCACAAGCGGCTGGAGGCAGAGCTGGCCGCTCACGGGCCGGCCATTCAGGTCTGCGGCTGCTGCGGGGCTGGGCTTGGGACGGGGTCGGGGCCGCCCAGACAAGCGGCGCTGCTTGACGGACCCCTCCCGCTGCAGGGCGTGCTGGATACGGGCAAGAAGCTGTCTGGCGACAACAGCATAGGGAAGGAGGAGATCGAGCAGCGCCTGGCGCAGTTCGTGGAGCACTGGCAGGAGCTGCGGCAGCTGGCGGCCGCACGGTGAGTCTGGGCCGCTTGGGGCCCCTCGGACTGGGGGCCGGCTCTGTCTCCGCGCACGGCGCCCTGAGCTTGGCCGAGCCCCCGGCTGGCCTCCTTCTGGGCGTGTGCAGCAGCTCGGGGTCGGCTGCTGATGGCGTCCGTTGTGGTCAGGGGCCAGCGGCTGGAGGAATCCCTGGAATATCAGCAGTTTGTGGCCAACGTGGAGGAGGAGGAGGCCTGGATCAACGAGAAGATGACCCTGGTGGCCAGTGAGGACTACGGGACACACTGGCCGCCATCCAGGTCAGCTGGCACCATCTGCCTCCTTGGCCAGGGCTGGGGTCTACTGGTCACTGCCCTCTGGTCTCCAGTGGCCACCGGCATGGCCCCCAGCCCGTGTGTTTCTTGTACAGTGGGGTGATGGACAGTCACTGCTTCCACTGAGGGTCCGCCTGACAGCACCAGGACGGCGTCTCTGCCCTCCCGGTCCCTGCTGTGGCCGGGTCAGGGGCTCCTGGAAGGGCATGTGCAGGGCGTTTCCTGGCCCTGAAGTCAGCCTAGGCCACGGCCACTTCCACCTGAGCATCCTCAAGGACCTTACGGGGCTGAGAGCTCAGTGCAGTTCAAGCCCACAGCTCTCCCTTCCGGCCTGAGCTTGAGGCCAGCACCTTCCTGTCCCGTCCACCCTCTTCTCGTCCTGTCTGTCCTCCCAGCGCTCCAGGCCAGCCTTGTCACTGATCTGCAGGGTTTGCTGAAGAAGCACGAGGCCTTCGAGACAGACTTCACAGTCCACAAGGACCGAGTGAGCGACGTTTGCACCAACGGGCAGGACCTCATCAAGAAAGTGAGTCGCGCCCTGGCCCTGGTCAGTAAGGCCAGCTAGGCCATGCATGGGCCCACCCCGTTCAATTCCTGGAACCCTATGAGGTCCTGAGTGCAGAGCCAGGAGTGACCCAAAAAGCCAAACAAGCAAACAAACAAAAATTCACTTAGCCCCGTTACCCTTCTGGGGTTTGTCACATCAGCGTCCTCAGGAAAGCCATCGTGGGGCTGAGGCCGGTCACTGCGTCGCTCAGACACGGCCCGTGAGCCCAGCTCACCCCCACCTTTCTTCCTGCCCAGAACAACCACCACGAGGACAACATCTCCTCCAGGATGAAGGGCCTGAGCGGGAAGGTGTCCGCCCTGGAGGGGGGCGCGCCCAGAGGAAAGCCAAGCTGGACGAGAACTCGGCCTTCCTGCAGTTCAACTGGAAGGCCGACGTGGTGGAGTCCTGGATCGGTGAGCCTGAGGGCCGACACGGAGACCCCAGCCCGGGCCTCGGGGAGCCCCGTGGGGGGTCAGGGCCTGCCCTAGTGCCTTGGGAGCTCAGGTCCTCGGTTTTCCCCATTGAACTCGCTGCCCCTCTGGGACGGGGTGCAGGACCCTCCACTTGCTTTTCTAGGGAGAAGGAAAACAGCCTGAAGACAGATGACTACGGCCGGACCTGTCCTCCGTGCAGACCCTCCTCACCAAGCAGGTGGGCGCCGGCCTCATCGCTCACGGTGCACGCCACCACGCCGCCCAGGGCCCCAGCGCCCACCTCTTCCATGCTGCACGCCTCTCGGCTTCCGGCCGGCAGAGCCTGGGGTCTCTTCCCACAGGCACTGGCGTCTGCTTTAGATCGCGGGGGCTCCCCAGCACTGCGGTCACCACGGAGGCTCACCGGGCAGTGGAGGCAGAGCCGAGGCTCGGGGGTTGGGGCAACTGCTGGACACAGCCCCCTCACTCTGCAGGGAGACCTTCGACGCAGGGCTGCAGGCCTTCCAGCAGGAGGGTGTCGCCAACATCACCGCCCTCAAGGACCAGCTGCTGGCCGCCAAGCACGTGCAGTCCAAGGCCATCGAGACCCGCCACGCCTCCCTCATGAAGCGCTGGAGCCAGCTGCTCGCAGACTCGGCTGCCCGCAAGAAGAAGCTGCTGGAGGCCCAGAGCCATTTCCCGCAAGGTCAGCCAGGACGTGGCGGCATCTGCCCCTGCCCCGAGTTGGGAGTTGGGAGGGAGAGGGCAGGGGCAGTCAGGAGGGAGCCGCGCTGGTCACTGCCTCGACTCTGGTGCCCAGGAAGCTCCTGTCCGGCGCTCCCCAACTCCCGTCCCGCTGCTGCTCGCAGGTGGAGGACCTGTTCCTGACCTTTCGCCAAGAAGGCGTCCGCCTTCAACAGCTGGTTTGAGAACGCAGAGGAGGACCTGACGGACCCGGTGCGCTGCAACTCCCTGGAGGAGATCAAAGCTCTGCGCGAGGCCCACGACGCTTCCCGCGCCTCCCTCAGCTCGGCCCAGGCCGACTTCAACCAGCTGGCCGAGCTCGACCGCCAGATCAAGAGCTTCGCGTGGCCTCCAACCCCTACACCTGGTTCACCATGGAGGCGCTGGAGGAGACGTGGGCGCAACCTGCAGAAGATCATCAAGGTGAGGCCGCGGCTGCCAGCCTCAGAACGACTCTGGGGGCGTTGGCCTTGCACGCGGCCGCCGGGCTGACGGCGTGTCCGTGCAGGAGCGGGAGCTGGAGCTGCAGAAGGAGCAGCGGCGGCAGGAGGAGAACGACAAGCTGCGGCAGGAGTTCGCGCAACACGCCAACGCCTTCCACCAGTGGATCCAGGAGACCAGGTGCGCCCGGAGCCGCCGCCACGCCCGCAGGCGGGGCCACGCAGCCGCTGACTCGGTCTGTCTCTGCCCTTCTCTCTGCCCCCACTCGGTGATGCTGTCTTCTGGACGCCCCGCCGCCCGCTGCCGCCTGGACGCCTCCCCACAGGACGTATCTGCTCGATGGGTTAATATCGCCTCTTTCTTCTCCGGCTCGTGGCGTCGGTCCTGTGTGCTCTGCCCGCCCCCTGAGCCTGGCTGTGGAGGACCCCAGAGGGGCTTCAGCCCCGGTCACTCCGCGCCCCCCGGGCCGTGGGAACCAGGCTTCCCAGTGTGCCCGACAGTGGAGTTCAGTGAGGGCACCCCTCACGACCCTGGCAGTGGGGACAGGGGCCGGGAGGAGCCCCCGTGAGTGCCCCAGCTGCCCGGTGCCAGCAAGACACGGGCCCCCTGCCACGGGCTCTGCGGTGGGCCGGGATGCGGGCCGCCCTCCAGCTTGCCGCCTCGCGCCCGCCTGTCCGCTGCTCCTCGTCCGCCGCGCTCACTTGGTTTCTCTTCTCTGACTAGCGTAGCCTACCGGCGGGTCATTCGCGTCTGTCAGTATGAAGTTGGGGATGATCTGTCCGGCAGGTTCTTCTCCTTCTTTCTCTTCTGCCCTCACTGTGCTTGCACCGTGCACCCCGGACCCCCGGCGCCCACGTCCTGACTAACCCACCCGCACCATCCTGGCGGGACGCCGTGGCCACAGTAGAGCTGACCCTGGCTCTCAGGGGGGCCCAGAGGGCGGGCTGGGCCGACACCCCCCCAGCCACGCCGTGTGCCTCGCCCCTGCACGTCCCCTACCTCGTGTGCCGGCTCGGGCTCCCAGAGCCCACCTGCCCCCCAGGCCCAGCCTGCCCCGTTCTCGGCACACATAGTCTCCCCCGGCCTTGGCACGTGGCACCCCCTCAGGAACCTGCCTGCAGGAGACCCCAGGGACGTCGGCACTGTAGCCACCCCTTGGACAGGCCACGGGTGCTGTATCGTCCCCGGTGGCAACAGACGGGCACACACCCCTCTGTTTCCGCAGGGCACAGGGTTCCTGGGGGGCCCTTGAGGCCAGGCTGGGGCTAGAAGAGCCAGCGAAGGGCCTGGGAGCGGGCGGCGGGCTGGACGCGGTGCCCGCCTTAGACGCTCCCCACAGCCGGTCTGGAGCGTGTGGTCTCACGTGGTTGGAGGGGAGCCCTCGGAGTGTGGGGGGGCGGCTGGGCCAGGCCCCTCTTCCTCACGGGGTCTCTGTGTCTAGGTCCTGCATGGTAGAAGAATCTGGGACCCTGGAATCCCAGCTGGAAGCCACCAAAGTGAGTGTCCCTCGGGCGGCCAGAGCGACGGGGTCCCCATTGGCATGGCCTCTCGCTCAGCTGGGGGCTGCCTTTCCTGCTCCAGCTGGGCCCCGCCCCTGGCTAGAAGGTCCCCAGGTGCCAGCCTGTCTCTTCCCCCGCCCCAGCGCAAGCACCAGGAGATCCGTGCCATGAGGAGCCAGCTCAAGAAGATCGGGGACCTGGGGGCCGCCATGGAGGAGGCGCTGATCCTCGACAACAAGTACACGGAGCACAGCACCGTGGGCCTGGCCCAGCAGTGGGACCAGCTCGACCAGCTGGGCATGCGCATGCAGCACAACCTGGAGCAGCAGATCCAGGCCAGGTGCGCCGCGGGATGCCCGGTACACTCACAGGGACGCCCGGGGGGGTGCCCGGGTACACTTCAGGGGGACGCTTGGGGGACGCCCGGGTACACGTGGTGATGCTCCGCGGGGGGATGCCCAGGGCTACTCCTGGCGGTGCTCGAACAACAAAGGATGCTGGGGATTGAACCCAGGTTGACCAAGGCCAAAAGGGCCCTTATCTTGGTCTTTTTTTTTTTTTTTTTCACTTTTTGGGTCACACCCGCGATGTTCAGGGTTTACTCCTGGCGGTGCTCGGGGGACCATATGGGATGCCGGGATCAAACCCCTGCCGGCATGGGCCAGCCGCGTGCAAGACAAACGCCCTACCCACTGGGCTATTGCTCCGGCCCCTTATCTTGGTCTTTTCGCTTCAGGAACACAACCGGGGTCACCGAGGAGGCCCTCAAAGAGTTCAGCATGATGTTCAAGTGAGTAGCCCCCGCCCTGGGGAGGGAGGGGCGGGCGGGCGTGGCAGCCCGCTGATCCTGCGCGTGTGCGCAGACACTTCGACAAGGACAAGTCCGGCCGCCTGAACCACCAGGGAGTTCAAGTCGTGCCTGCGCTCCCTGGGCTACGACCTGCCCATGGTGGAGGAGGGGGAGCCCGACCCGAGTTTGAGGCCATCCTGGACACCGTGGACCCCAACAGGTGAGCTGCAGCACAGGCTGAGCCCCCGCTGGCTGCCCACGGCGCCCCGTCCCTCACAGCCCCGTCCCCAGGGACGGCCACGTGTCCCTGCAGGAGTACATGGCCTTCATGATCAGCCGGAGACGGAGAACGCCAAGTCCAGCGGGGAGATCGAGAGCGCCTTCCGGGCCCTGAGCTCCGAGGGGAAGCCCCTACGTGACCAAGGAGGAGCTGTACCAGGTGCGGGGCAGTCCGGCGCCGGTGGGGTGGGCAGACACGCCCGCCATTCCCCGCTGACCCACCCCGCCCCTCTCCCTCCAGAACCTGACGCGGAGCAGGCCGACTACTGCGTCTCCCACATGAAGCCCTACGTGGACGGCAAAGGCCGCGAGCTCCCCACCGCCTTCGACTACGTGGAGTTCACCCGCTCGCTCTTCGTGAACTGGATGCAGCTGCAGCCCGCCCGCATGTCACCCCTCCGTGCTCCCGCCTGTCACTCCGCCTCCCTGATCCGCCCCGCTTGGGCTCACGTAGTGTAACGCGCTGCTCCGACCGCCGCTTCCCGTGCTGTGGGACCCAGACTCCACCCGCCCGTCCCCCGCGCCAGGGACCCAGACTCCACCCGCGGCCCCCCCCGCGCTGTGGGACCCAGACTCCTGTCTTCAAGCCAGTTGTCCCATTCCGACACCCGCCCGGCCGCTGGCTCCTGCCCGTCCTCTCGCTCTCCCGCCCCCCAGATTGTTTTCATGTTAAAGACCAATAAAGGACGCTTCCCCAGTGTGTCATCTTTTCATTTGCGAGACACCCAGGCTCGCCCCCACCGGCTCACGTGGCCACCTCCACTGCCAGCCGGTCCAGGTCCTCCGTCTCCCGGGGACCCTGCTCAGTGAACTTCGCTGCTCAGCCGCCACACCCGCACCGAGCCCTGCGCACGCCCGCAGCCAGGAGCTGCGTTTGCTGCCGGTTGAACTCCAGGCAGTACACGGGGCTCCCATCCGAGGTCTGCCTGATGGAGGCGGTGGGCTTCTGGGAGCTCTTCTGCAGATCGAACAGCTGCACCCTCGCCTAGGGGAGAGGGGACGCGCGATGTCGCCCGGCTACGGGAGATCCGGTACAGACCCCGAGAGAGGGACTCGGGAGGCCGGCCCGGCTACGGGAGATCCGGGTACAGACCCCGAGAGAGGGACTCGGGAGGCTGGCCCGGCTACGGGAGATCTGGGTACAGGCCCCGGAGAGGGGACGCGGGGAGGCCGGCCCGGCTACGGGAGATCCGGGTACAGGCCCCGGGAGAGGGGACGCGGAGGCCG
>JAJIBD010016366.1:0-21740 GCA_021461705.1 Cryptotis parvus | reverse complement strand
TCCTGGCATCCAAGCACCACCTGGAAGGATCCCTGAGCTCAGAGCCTTTTAGCGCTTAGGAATGTTCTGTTGTCTTCATTTTTGCTCTATTCAAATATTATTTAAATACTTAAAATTACTTACTTATACAGTTTCGTAGCCTGCTTGTTACTGTAAGCGCTTCCCCATATAATTAAAAGTAAAGGAGTTGGAGAAATAGTAGCTAATGAGGTGCTTACCTTGCACATGACTAACCTGAGGTTCTGTCCCTGGCATCCCATATTGTTCCTGAGCCCTACCAGGACTGATGCCAGAACATAGAGCCAGGAATAAGTCCTGAGCACTGTCGGATGTGGCACACACACAAATTCACACACATACAAGAAAAAACTGGAAAGCAGTTTCTCTTATACATTGAAGGTGGTGATATCTGAGGCTTGGAGCCATGGACTGAGCTATCAGCAAGGGAAATAAAGTGACGTTGATAAGGATATTTATGAATGGGGACATTTAAAATGAAAATTAATCTGCAGAGTTTTACATAAAAATATCTGTGCCAAGGCTACGTATATACCGTAGTGGCACAGCAGACCTCTTTATGTGTGAGGTTCTGGGCTTGATTTCTTGCATCACAAAGGCAATTATTATATATACTCACTCAGCCATGATCAAATCTGACTCACGTGTCTTACCTTTTATGGCTGTGATCTTTAAAATGTTGATCACTGCAGGAATTAGGGCATGCGCATTGGTTATGCAAGGCCCAGGTTCGCTCACTGGCACCACATGTTCTCCCATCCATTGCCAAGTGAGGCCCTGGTAGCACCACACTAGTACTGTCGGGCGCCTGGGTCCCCGACAGTGCCGGAAGCGAGTTCCCTTCTACCTCCGGGCCGGCGAGGAAATGGATGAACACTCAGGGATCCGAGGAGGTTTTAAAAGACTTTACTTATCACAGGTTCAGGCATACAAATCAGCAAAAGGAAAACCCGATGCTTAGGATTCCAGGCTAGAACCCCAGCCACGTGTAGGCCAAGATGGCGACCACCACGTGTGAAACTTCCAAGGGGAATAAACGCTCACAAGGTGAGATCCCACCGGGAAGAAGAAGCCTGGGAGAGCAGGAACTGGCTAGTTTATACCCCCCCAACTCAGACCTTCCTCCCATTGTTATGGAAAGCAGGGAGGGTCCAATGCCCTTAGGTAGTCCCTCCCTGCATCTCACCTAGGGCCTTTACTGTGCTAATGTTTTGAGCCGGAATGCCTTTGAAATGTAGAGAAGGGGGTTTCTGAGATGGCATGTCACTGTACCAAAGATCAACACCAATGCCAGTTAAATATTTCTCCAAGCCTTCACAAGTCTCCCCTACTTCATTGTAGTTTTATATTTTATCAGGGAGCCATGCTTGTTTGTTTGGAAGCAAACAGCATTTCTCTCTGGTCTAATTACTTAGGTGTTCTTACGTGGCCAGGCTAATATGCTGGTAAGATCTAGCTAGTCCCACGATGATTGTGATAGCATGGGAGAATATTTATACCAGCTAGTACAGCATACATGGTCAGATAAACTGCCACATTTAGACTACCCCCTATCTACAGAGTGATTTTCGGGAGGCAATCCAGAGCAGATGCAGCGGCCCTTAGGAGTCCTGCAACATGGTACCACACTCACCATGGGGCACTGAGCTGCTAGCCCTGGGGCTGAGACCGACAAGGAGTGACCCCTGGGTTTCTGAGCATTGCTTTGGAGGCCACCCCAAAAAACGTTAAAGCCCTGAGCATCAAGAATGGCAAACAAATAGTCAGCATTAACTTTTTAGTTCCTTTTCTCCTATGATATGTTTTTAGGTGACATGAGTAGCTTACATCTATAGGAATAGGTGTCATCCTTTCTGTTTCACATAGGTAACATTTTTTATGTGTGTCTATAGATATTTAGGCGTCTTTATAGATATAGATGTGGGTATACATATTTATATATCTTGATATAGACTGATGCTTTTATCTGTTTCTATGGGTGACATCTATGTCTATAGGTGACAATTTTTGACACAAACAAGGTTTGCAATCCAGTGTCCCTTTATGATGGACTAAAACAGCTTTTCTTTTGCACGATGGCCACTGACGGTAAACTGTTACTGGTGTTCCCCTAAGTTCGTGTGATAAGGTGCTACAGATACTGTACAGAGATCAGTCATTTTTCCTATGTAAATATCAATGAGCTGTCTAGCATACACACAGAAAGAATAGAGGCTATTAGTGTCTCAGCCAGTGACTTTTGACAATGTGAACACAAAAAGTGTACCAGCAGGTACAATGAGGAAACCCAGAGCCCATACCAGAAACCCAGCGGACTAAATTGTACCCCAGGATTTTTAAAGACTTAAAGCTTTGCACCTGAGAGAATGACCTCGTACGGTGTGTAGCAGTTTGGTCAGGCGCAGAAAGTCTCCAGCACTGCAGCGGAGCTGGTTGCCATGGCGGCCCAGCTGTATGCTGGAGGGAATCACTGGGAGCATGAGCGAGCGCAGTCCGTTGTGACTTCCCATCCCCGCTGATGCTGAGGGGGCAGGGGCCACACAAGGCTTTCTCATGCTGCTGGCATAGTTTTCCGTGGTGCTCATAGGGTAGCGCGTGAGTTTCAGTGCTCACACACTTGTCCTGGGCCTTTGCCCATCCCTTTAGTTGCAGTACTAGCCGTTAGTTTTGCTGCTTGCCACACATTGCTTCTAGGGCTGGAAATCCCAGGTAGCAGAGCTGCTAGAACTGTGCTCCGCATAGGTCTATGGGCAGTGCTGCCGTGCACCCAAAGTAGGTGCTTTAGCCACTGAACCGCTTCCTAGCTGCTGCATGTACTTTGGGATGCAGAATTGCTACGTTCGCAGTTAACGCCCACTTTAGAGTCCTATGGGCACAGCAGAGCACAAAGGCTCTTTGTTGTTACTCCATTTCCTGTCCTGGACTTTTCTCTTTCACTCTACGTATGTCTTGCTATATACCGGGGCTTTTTTATTCTGAGACTTGTACGGAATCAATTTCCTGCACAAAGAAAGATCGGTGATTTGTCCCTGACAGATGGGGTCTGTTAGGTTTAAAATCTAGTCGTGATTTACTTCGTTTTAATGCTTGACTGCTTGAGTTAGAAACAAATCACTGATTTTGAGTTATTTATTTTAATCGATGCAGTGGGGGAGATGGTAGCAGAGCCCACTTGTCTATGAATAAGCTTCTCATAAGGTGGTAAATGCTATGTGTAGATAAAATGTTGAGGTTCAATGCTGTCTACAACTACAAAGCCCCAACTTTGCAAAAGAAAATGCACAAACTTTTAACATTGGTTATTTCTGGTGGGGAATTGGGGGTGGTTATTCTCACTTCCGTATTTGATGACATTTCCTCTGAATGAATACAGAAATCAGCTGTTAGTAACTGCTACAGCCCATGGTCTGGGCGCTGCGGACTCCAGCTACAACCTTAGCCGGTCCCCAACCAGGACGCTGTCCTGAGCAGTCACTCCTGAACCTTGTTGACTGTGACTACAATATAGATGTGATTTATTAGTAATGTATGAATAGCAGCACTAGCAAAAAAGCCTATTTGTAACAGAATTGATTTAGGGATTAGAGTGAATTCTTCCGCCGTACTCAGGGCTCGCTCCGCAGCCCGAGACTTGTCAGGCACATAACTGCCGCTGAACTCCATCGTGGCCCGGTTAGGAAAATTGCAGATAAATCACTCTGACCTTTTGAATGGATCGAACACATTGGATTGTCAGGGTTTGCTTCCCTTGCTCTCCCAACTGTTTGCTTTTCACGTTGGGCATGAATCTGAAGCACAGAAGAGCTTTACAAACTCACTGTTCCTATTTTTTGTTTGTTTTGGGGGCCACCCTAAGTGGTGCTCAGTACTCCCTCCTTGGCTCTTACAGGGGACCAGATGGGATGGCAGAGACGAAACCCGTGGGTATGTGCAAGGCCGGGCCCCAACTCGCTGTACTATTGCTCCAGCCCCACTTTCCCTATTTTAGTAAGGAAGAGTTCTCGTCCTGTATCTTTCGCATCACTGGCTGTGTTTTCTCTTTCCCCTTCTCATGCATATATTCACAAGTATCTCTCATCTTTCTTAGTATCTATATTTCTTTCCATAAGACCAGCTTCCCCTCAGAAACACCAGACCCTCAGAATATATATTCTGTAAACGCTCTGTTTTGTTTTGGAGACAATTCCCATGGTGCCCCAGCTTACATGTGACTCTGTGTTCAGCAGTCACTCGCGACAGTGCTGGCGGACCATATGGGATGCTGGGCATTGCAGCCATGTCAGCGGTATGCAAGAAAAGAGCTTGCCTGTTGTGCTAGCTCTCTGGCACTTCAATACATTTTAAGATTGGTATGAATCTAACAGCTTAGTATGAAGACACTGGGTTCCTCTAATTTAATTTTAGAGAAGAGGAAGGTCTTCTATTAGGCTAACTAAAGTCATCACATTGTCCTGTTTCTTCTTTATAGATGATATATATAAATACATATGTAATAAAAAATAGCATTTATGACAGCATTAAAATTGAATTTTTTTTTTTTTGTTGCTATCCTGTGATTTACACAGTTATTTACAGTAGTTTCAGGCATGCAGTGTTCCCGCCTCCAGTCCCAACACGTGACCCCTTGTCTCCACCAGTTAGCCCAGATTTACTCCAAACTTCCATTTTCCGTAGTTGTAGGTTCCAGTTTATAGTAGTGCTGGATCTACTGCTTTAGCTCTGCACAGATATCTCAGCTCTGCACCACAAAGAGCTCTGGCCCCGCCCCTATGTTGTTTCCGACCTATTCTTGTCTCTCCTCTCCATTCCTTTCCAGCTTTGGTTTCTGTGATACAGAACCCATGTTCTTTCTGCTTTTGCTACCCATCTTCTCCTCAGGCTGTTCTCTACACCGCGATTAGTAAGAAGCTATATTTGTCTAGCCTTGGGGATTGCTTCACATAACAGCAGAGCCTCTAGCTTTCCCTTGGAATTGCGTCTCCATCTCAAGGTCCACCATTTTCTAGTCTGCACGAGACAAAGCCAAGGCTCTTCTGTGCCTTTTCTTCCCCTCCTCTGGCCCAGCTTAGGTCCCTCTCGTCGCCTTCCTTCCCCTCCCAGACCGCCTCCTCTCTGCCCTCCTGCCCCGCGCCCCTTCCCTCTCCCACCCTCCTCTATCTCTGCCTCCCACTACACCTCTCTTTATTTCTTCACCCCCTGCCTTTCTAGAAGCCTCTTCCCCCAAGAAAATTTAACTTTCTTGTGCTTCTATTCATTACAAAGTGAATTAAACATTGGAAACAATCTGGCGCAATCCTGAATATCTAAAACTTTGACTAACCAGGTACGTCTGATTTGTGCACATTTTCTTCATGCACTGATGTTTAGGATGCACTTTATTATTTTTTTTTTTTTTTTTGCTTTTTTGTGGGGAGTCACAGCAACGCTCAAAGGTTAATCCTGGCTCTGCGCTCAGGTATTACTCCTGCTGGTGCTTGAACCCAGGCTGGCCGAGTCAAGGCAAGCGCCTGACCCACTGTGCTGCCCCTCCGGGCGCTACGATGCACTTCACGCGCTTTCTGATCTGCTCGTTATACTTTTGTGATAGTTTTATCTGATGAATGATACGTATTTCTTTTTCTGGCTCTCAAGAGGTGTTCAGGGGCTTAAGGACCCCCAAGTAACTCTGCCAGCTCTTCTCTACTCGGTACAATGACCGAGGCTGCATTGCTGCTCAGACTTGCAGGCAGGGTGGGGACCACCCAAACACGCCTGAGCAGAGCTTGAAACGGGCGTGTGTCTCAGGAGTGCCCTTTGCACGCCTCTGGAGTCCATGTTGCGTCAGGGACTGGATAGGCTGCCCTGGAGGCATGTCCCTTAACCCTTAGAGTAGTTTAATGTGCCCTGATAAGTTTTGTTTTATTCTTTGCAGTAGCATTGGTTTCCAAAGTGGAAATGCTTCTGTGCTTCAGAAGAGTATTACCTGCACCCGCCTCTCCAGCCCCTCCAGCCCTGCTCAGTACACTCAGTGCTGCGGTCAGAGGTCATATTCATTGGGTAGTATACCCCCTGGCTTTGTTTGCTCCCGTAGCACATAGCAGTAAGAACATCCGCTGTTTGTCTTCAGTCATTTTCTTAACATGAAACTGGTTGCATTCAGTTGTAGCAAAAAGAAAAATTCCATCTTTTCAACGTAGTGAGAAACGTTCCATTGTGTATGTAGACACATCTTATTTACCCACTCAATCTCTTGTTGGGTTCTAGTCATTTCCAGATCTTGGATAATGTAAATGGTAGCTAACAGTGGTGTGCGTGTGTGCGTGTGTCTTTTTACTTCATATTTGCTATAAATATGGATTAAGCAATTTGTCTTCTTTAGTTCTCCAAACATGCTTACATACGACGATACCTGCGGTCACTTGGAAACAGCATTGCTGTGTCTCGGCTGTAGTTCCAAACAACTGACTCACAAATGGACTTTTGAAACTCAGCCCATTAGTATTCCTGATGTGCTTATTATTCGTAACGATAGACCCATGACTTATAGTTTGTTCTGTTGTTCCTAAGCAGGCAAATTTAGGGAGCTTCATTATTCAGTGTTTTGGTAATGGCAGCAGTAGCTCCACCGCACATTTTCCATGTTAGTGTTTTAATTTAAAATACCATGATTTTTCACAGCAGAGCTTGGCAAGCTACCCATGTCGTATTTGATATGCCAAAACCAGTAGGAGTTTAGACCTGATTCCCATGACCTGAAGGAATGGTTTAAGACTCTTTGTGTTCCTGGAGTGAGCAGATGCCCTTGGGCTACTCTAGCATGCAACAGGCTGTATGGAGATGATACTGGTGTCCGAACAACGGGAAGACAAAAAGAAGTGATATCATGATTTACATAGTTATTGATAGTATAGAATGTTCTAGAACCATTCCCATCAGCAGTGTCAACTTCCCTCCACCAGTGTTCCCATGTTGCCTCCAGCCTTAACCCCCACCCCAACCAATGTGCCACTTGGACCTCCACATTATAAAGTTTGGTGGTTGTAGTTCAATCTCATCTTTTCAGTGTCATTGACTTGCACCCCACATTTCCCTGTGAATATCTTAGCACCCTGCATTTTGTTTCGCTAACATAATGACCTTAAAAGAAGTTGATTTCATAGCACGTAATGCTCCCAAAAGTTATGGGGAATATATCTTAACTTTGGCTTGTGCCTTAGTTATTAGCCTGTAATAGATTTCTAGGTTGGTATAATTTTTCTCAGATGACTTTCAGCTATTACCTGAAGGTTATAACAGGGCGATTAAAGTAGGTGAGCCTGAGCAAAGTCTTAAGGTTGCAGAAACAAAGCAGAGTATTTCCTGCAGGTTGCCAGTCATTTCCTTTGCCCTAGACCCTAACTCCCACCCTTGCTGCTGCTCACTCTTTCTTGATGATCTCTTGCTTTTTAGTTGAACTGTCAAACAAGACAAGGAAATGGATTTCCCTCGGTAATGTAACTTAAAAAAAATCACAAATTATCCTTTGATGGTAAGAAAAAGCTACATGATTGCTCTGTTTGAATTTCAATCTGTTACACAAAAGACGAGTACTTACATATGAGGATGGCAGAGTATATTACAGTAGAAGAACAGGTGTCCTTGGGCTGCTTGGCTTGAATTCTAGCCCCATCCAATAATATATAGATGATCTCGGAGAAGTTATTCTCTGGACTCCACTTATCCAGAAAGAGGGCAGATAGGGATTAGAGCCACAGTGTAGCCAGTAGGGCACTGGCCTTGCCCACGGCTGACCCGAGTTCGATCTGGCATCCCATATGGTCCCCTGAGTGCCGCCAGGAGTATTTCCTGAGTGCAGAGCTAAGAGTACCTCCTGAGCATCACTGGGGGTGACCCCCAAACAAAAAATGTAGAATAATAATAGCCATTTTATATGCTGTGGTAAATTAAATATTTGACATACCGTGGCCATTCAGTAAACGCAAGTGCTCTTGACTCTTCTTACTAATGTAAACATGATCGTTCTCCTTGGCTTTTGTAGCTGCTCACTGCTACAGTTTGAATCACGCAGTTGATTCCTATGTAGAAGCAGAGAAAAGCTGTGACATCCAAATTGCTATTTTTCTGGGCAGTTTTTGAGAAATTCCGAGAGAAATAACGCGATCAAGCAACTGAAACAATTATCTTGTCCTCCTCCCCTGCACAAAATATTTCCTGTGTAAGTAGCAGCAAGACCTTAAAATCAAGATGTGGCACCCACACAGTTGGAAATAGCTGTGCACGGTTTGCTGTCACGGAGATAAAGAGTGGACCTAGGAGTCAAATAGGATTTGAACGCTGCTTTATTGTGCAATCAGCACGGAAGACTTTGGCTGAATTAACTTAAGACTAGTTTGCTCATCTCTACAAGGGGTGACAGTCACAAATACATCATAGGATTATTGTCAAGGGTAACTTAGGCAATATATAAAGTAGTACACAGTGTGGTTCACTGAAAGCTAGCTTTTCCACCTGCTCACTCTCACTGGTGGCCCTGTCTTGCCGATTGGCTGTGTATATTGCCATAGGACAGTGGGTTTTCAGCCACCAGTCAGACCAGCGCTAGTCCACAGAAATGTCCTACGAGGCTGTGGAAAAGTTCCTGCCCCTTAACACATGTTTTTGATTTTATAATATTAGATTTACAAGTCCCTACACAAAATACATTTTAAATAATGATTTTATTTCTGCCATCATGGTCTGTGAAGTGTTTCTCCTGTTTGCACAGGTCCACAGGTGTAAAAAAAGGATGAAACCATTGCTGTAAAGACTTCTCTAACCCTCTGATATGATAAAGAAACACTGTGTAATTTTTATGTATAGAAGCATTCAAAGTCCTTAGAATCTGAAATTTACTTTGAAACACTGTCATGCATGTGAGGGCTTCTCTGTCTCATCCGTTTCTCTCTTTTTTCTCCTCTTCGGTCATCTACACATTGGGTCCACTAGAGTCATATTTAACTATCAGTTTTGTCAATGTCATAGAGTGACTAAACCAATAATATTACCTCACTGTAATGGGGACAGAATGGTTCAACTGCAATAACAGTTATTCCTTTGTACTGACACAGTTCCTCTAGACTGTACTTACAGAGACAACATTGATTGTTTCTTTACCCATGTTCAGAACTTTTAGAAATGATTGGGGCTGGAGCGATAGCCCAGTGGGTAGGGCGTTTGCCTTGCATGCGGCCGGCCCATGCCGGCCCTGGTTCGATCCCGGCATCCCATATGGTCCCCGAGCACCGCCAGGAGTAATTCCTGAAGGCAGAGCCAGGAGAAAACCCTGAGCATTGCCGGGTGTGACCCAAAAAGCAAAAAAAAAAAAAAAAAAAAAAAAGAAAGAAAAAAAAAGAAAAGAAAAAGAAATGATGAAGACGCAGAGAATTTTATGCTTGTGTAAATAGCATTTGAACTTTGGTGCTGAATTAAGGTCATAGTACTTCCAAAGAGCATTTAATATTGTTAGAATGGTCATATTTATGAATTTTTCTGCTAAACCATGCCAAAGTTTTCACCCTTGCACACCTCTTTTTCTGTAATTTGAGTACCTCATAGAATACTAACCGGACATCTGTAGCTTTGCAGCCCGGTTCTGTGGCCAAGTCAAAAACAGTCTTCCTCCACATAAGACTACGTACAAGCTATTAGTCATAAAGGCAGGTTCCGACCCAATTCTTCTCTGACAGTCTGCACCTTCAAGTGTGCAAAAGAGAGTCCAATTTCCATAAGAAACTTGAACATGCCTTTACGACCGTTCTATGCTAAAGGCTTTGGTAGAAGAAATGTGAGCAGGAAGTAGCCAAAGGGAAATAAGTGACAACGGATCCATTCCTTTGGGAGCTCATGTTTTCAATCTTGGCTGCACTGGGTTAGTGCCGGGGCGGGTAGAAGTTGTTAATACTGATTTAAACTGGCCATCAATATCATCTTTATTTAAAAAAATGGATTTTTTGTCTAGAGTAGAAAAAAAGGAGGTAAAAGTGTTCCTCTTTCCATGCATTTTTATACTAGTTGCATTTGGCCGGAAAGGTTGACTGTACAGTGGCAAGTGATCGGGGCCACGTCCTAGTTTCAGTGTAAAGTCTAGGCCGTCGCCTGCTTTGGGACTCATACTTCTCCCCTGAACATAGCCACAATTTATGCACAGGGTCTCATGTTACAGGAAAACAGAACCTAGGAATTCAAGGACAAAATTCCAGTATGCCTTTGTATAAGTTTGCTTTGCAGGAAACTTCTAAACCTTCCATATGCCTAAAAATAAAAACCTAATTTTCTAATTGCCTTTTTAACCTTTTTGTGTAGATCTTGTTATGTGAGTGGTTGCTTCACCCTACACCATCAAACTTCTCCTTTGAGCAAAGAGAGAGCTCAAAAGACTGGAACACATGGGAGCAGGGCCAGGGATCTCCTTCTGCCCCAGGGATTGGCGACCAGCAGATGGAGAAAGAGGCAAGAATCCAGGGAAGTTTCTTAACACAGGTTCAGGCACCTAAATCAGCAATAGAAAAAACCCGAATTTAGGGTTCCCGACTGGGCCCCCGCCATGTGTAGGCCAAGATGGCTGCCACCACGTGTTAAGGCCCTGCAGAGAGGAGACAGTGATAGGCAAGAAGGGGAGCGCCAGCAGAAAAGGGGGACCCAGAAAGAAAGCGGGCTAGTTTTATATCCGTGCAACACAAACTGCCCACTCCAAGAGAGAGAGCAGTTAGGGTCAAATCCCCTCAGGTAATTTCTCCCAGGACCTCACCTAGGCCCTTTGAGATGTTAATGTTGCCACGCCAAGATCTGCCTAGGAAGCGCCCCTGCAGATTAGAGTGGTGGAGGAGCATCTGAGATAGACTGTATCTCAGAATACAAAGGCATGCATCTGTACCAAAGAATATTCTATAGCCAGTTATATATTTCTCCAAGCCTTCACAAGAGTCTCATCTTTACTTCATGGTTGTTCTGTATATCAACCTTTGAGTTATTAGAGAGCCATGCTTGCTTGCTTGGAGGTAAACAGCATTTCTCTCTGGTCTAACTACTAAGAGATCCAACGTGGCCAGGCAGATATACCGGTAAGATCTAGCTAATCCCACGATGATTGTGGCAGCATGAGAGAATATTTATACCAGCCAGAATAGAATACATGGTTGATGAACTGCCACATTCAAACTGCCCTCCTATTTACAAAGTGGCCTGCAGGAGGCAACTCCAGGCCAGATGCAGAGGCTCTGGGCAGCGGTGTACGGCAACATACAGGGATGCTAGTAGCTTTTGTGAAATTGGAGGAAGTTATTTTGGTATACTTAAAGTAGTGGTTGTCAACTGGTGGTCATATGACCCCACTGTAGGCCCCTGGAGTATTCTAAGGGGCCCCTGGTGAAAAATCACATAAACACAAGATTAGAGGGCCCTTAGCTAGGATGTGGGGCAGGAAGGAAAGGGCTTAGAAGGAAGAACAGTTCAGAAAAGTTTAGAAACAACTGGCTGAAAGAACATAGATTCCTAGGGTGGGCAATGAGTGATTTTCTTTTTTTATTGCAACTGACCCAAATAAGTTTGTAGCATTTATTGGCTGCCGTTGCTGAGAACATTTAAAAACTCACAAGCACTGGATTGAAGTGATAGTGAGGCATTTTCCTTGCAGCTGACTCCAGTGTGATACAAAGGCACAGCAAATGTTCCCATGAGTGGGAGTGATCCCTGAGCACAGAGCCAGGAGTAAGCTTTGACCACTATAAAGTGTGGCCCTCCAAAATAATCTAAACAAATACATGCCAACACCATAGAGATTAACTTGATTTCTAGAAAACATTCCACTCCAGAACAACAGGGTGCCGTTTTAATTCAATACCTTATATGCTACAACTTCTGCAATTGGCATTATGATATCTTGTTTTCTTTTCATTAAGATGAGCACAAATCGGGGCCAGAGAGATGGTCAAGCGGATAAGGTGTTTGCCTAGCACGCAGCCCACCTGGGTTTGATTGCCGGCTTCCCATATGGTCCCCCGAGCACTGCCAGGAGTAATATTTTTATTGATATTTTGTTACACCACCGTGAGAGATACGATTACAAAGATGTTCATGTTTGGGTTTCAGTCATACAGTGTTCTAGCACCCATCCCTCCACCAGTGCCCATTTCCCACCACTAATGTCTCCTGATTCCCTCCCTCGTCCCCCAGCCTGCTTCTATGTCAGGCTCGTTGCCTCTCTCTCTCTCTCTCTCTCTCTCTCTCTCTCTCTCTCTCTCTCTCTCTCTCTCTCTCTCCTCTCTTACACATTGTGGATTGCAATACATACATTTAGAGGTTATCATGTGTAACCCTTTGACTATATTCAATGCTCGGTTCTAGGCTGGTATTATCATTTTCGACAATTATTAGCATTGTTTCCTTCTCTGTCTTAGCTAACCTCTGACTCCCACATGTTCATGGTAGATTCCACCCACCGACAAGACCATCAGGAATAATTCTTGAGTGCAGAGCCAGGACTAACTCCTGAGCATCACCGGTGTGACCCTAAAAAGCAAAACAAACAACAAAGATCAGCACAAATTTAAGGTTTAGGTAAAGACTGAGCCAACTTCTTTAAGACTCTTTGTCCTCTGCACCTCCTCCTAAGCACCCAAACCGGAGTAAACCAGAATGACTAGGTTTTAACTTTAGCTTACATTGGGGTAAAAATACCATCTGTCCCTCTCCTGGATGTAAGCACAACGCTGAGGGATAGATAGAAAATATTCAGTTTCTGGTTGGACCTGAATTATTACCACCATTATGGCTGTTTCGGTAGGGTGGAAGTTTTAGTGGGATCAGCACTGTAGCCGTTAGCATCACACTGAACTCAAGGTTTATAGAGTTGGATTAGTGTTTAACTTTCTGACTATGTGTACGTGCATGAGTGTGTGCGTGCGGTGTGCATGCATGCATGCATGTGGGTATACGATAGTCTCTTGCTGTAGGCTGATATTCTCTGTTAAGATATGCCATCTATGGGGCTGGAACAGTAGTCCAGCGGTAGGGCATTTGCCTTGCATGCAGCTGACCTGGGTTCAATTCCCCAGTATTCCATATGGCCCTCCAAGCACCACCAGGAGTAATTCCTGAGTGCACAGCCAGGAGAAACCCCCTGAGCATTGCTGAGTATGACCCAAAAAGTAAAAAAAAAAAAAAAAAATTTTATTAAAAATAGATTTGCCACTTTGAAGGCACTGAAGAGATGTGCCTTAAACTGTGCTCCCTATAGTTTATCCCTAAGGATGAGTTTGTTTTCAGATTGAATCAAAATTCATATTGTCACTAAATATAGAATACTTAGAGTTGCACTGACTTGATGTGTTATGTGCCAGGCACTCAAGGGCATAGATCAAGTGATAAAACGGTGCAGTCCCTAACAGGAAGGGTTCGTATTTCAGGCTGGACCTAGTGATGCTCGACTTGACCGCCTAAGTTCAAGGTAAGCTTGAATTAGATAGATAGTATAAAAATCCTTATGTATAACCCAGATGGGTTGACGTTAGATGGAAGGAAGTTTAACTCTATTCTGTAGTTGAAATGGAGCTCTTGTAGGTGTCTTTTGGCAAAGGAAAATAGCAACATTTTCCCTTTTATTTTTTAAGTATTTTATTATACCACCGTGAGATATACAAATAAAAAGATATACAATTAAAAAGTTCATATTTGGGTTTTGGTCATACAGTGTTTCAGCACCCGTTCCTCCACCAGTGCCCATCTCCCACCACCAACATCCCCGGGTTCCCTCCCCTTCCCCAGCCCTGCTCCATGGCAGGTTCTTTATTTCTTTCCCTTTCTCTCTCTTTCTCTTTTCCTTCCCTTCCAGACTATGGATTACAGAACATACATTAAAAGGTTGTCATGTGTATCCTTTTGCCTCTATTTAATGCTCAGTTCTAGGTTGGCATTAGTACCCTCGAAACCCTCCACGACATTGAAACATTTTCCCTTTTAGAAAAAACATGCCTGGTATCCCGGGAGGTTAAGGAATGGAGGGCTAATAGAGGTTGTTTGAATAGCAGTTAGAGGTTGTTAAAAGTGCTTTAGGTGAGAGATAATGGCAACAATGGTGATGTATTTTGACAGGAAAGAAATGGGCCTGTTTCTGAGATGTTACTTTTCAGACTTCTCTAGCTGCTGTACTTAGTGAGAAAATTACTATTCGCGGTTTCGCACTTTTTGTTTTTCTCTTTCACGGAGTTTTTCTGTGTATGGTAAAACGTTGCCATCGATTGAAAGTGACTGGAACAATACTGTGACAGTCCTTGACCAAAGAGCATAGCCGTGTTCCAGCCCTACATTAAAAAAAGCGCGAACAAAGACTGGCTGCGGCAAAGTAGCTCCCAGAACTTGTTGCACTGGAACAGGGAATGGAGCCCCAGGGAGTGCAATGTTTTAACCACTTTCCTAGATAAAATCTGGGTGTGGGGTGGGGCCACCCCAGAAGTGCTCCAGGACCATTCCTGGTTGGTACTCAGGCGAGAGTGGCCCCCAGAAGTCCTGATTCTGCAGTGTTGAAGATCAGATCTGCAAAGCTTGGGCACACTCCAACCCCTTAAGCGATCTCCCCACTCATTTCTTAGGGGATTAGTGACCTAGCCCCGTAGTTTTCTCTTTTTCTGAAATAGTTTTTGCCGTGTGCAAACTCAGGTTCTGAAGCATACAAGGCCAGTGTATGTACCATCGAGCCATATCAGTAGTTGTTAACATGATTTGGGCCTTCTGAGAATAACACTATTCCAGGTTTTCATGAAATCAGGGATTTATTATTTTAAAACTTACTTAATTTTTATTGATATCTTGTGATGTATTTAATACTTGTTTCTCATGTGCATTATGTTTTGGTGTGGAGGCAACAAATTTGTTGGTTTGGGGCCAGTGTTCTGGGCTCACACCTGACTCTGCTCTCAGGTGTCATTCCTGGTAGGTGTGGGGGAACCAATTGGGTGCCGGGAATTGAACCCAGCTCAGCCACATGCAAGGCAGGTGTGTTACCTGCTTTACTTTCTCTCTGGCCCTAAATCTATATTATTTTACAGCAATATGCATGAATCATTTTCTGTATCTACATGTTGAGGTTTATGCAGATTGTTTAAAAAGGTGAAAAATCTGTTGGCACCTTGACACAAGTTGAGATGGGCAATACGTTGCATCGTGTACTCCAGCACCAGGTATTCACAATAAAAAGAAATGGCATTTCGCTTAAGAATGCCCTTGAGATAGTATGAAGAATTAATTTTATGAGCTGTCTTCCCTATCATATGCAACTATATATGTTTGTTTGGGGACCACACCCAGCAGTACTCAGGGATCAGGGGTTGACCTATGGCTCCTGCGTGCAAAGCAGTAGTGCAGCCTACAACTGGTTTTCGTATATTGTGTGTGATGTAATGGGAAGTAGACAGAAAACACTCCAGCAGCATACCAAAGTAGGATGGCTGTCGGGAGAAAAAGAACTTGTATGGCTGAGTTATGCGATGAACTAGATGCTGTCTTCAAACAATTCCTTGTTAACTTGAAAGAACTATTTAAACAAACAACGCTTACTCAGACTTTGGTATTTGGAAAACCTTTTCTCAAAACTGACCTAAGGGAGCCAGAAAACAACTGAGAGACTGCAGTGCCAACGATATGATTTAAGGGTTCAAGCAAATTTTCAACTTTTGGAAAGCTTTATCTACGTGGACTTTACAGCTTGGACTTTTCTGATGACATCTAAAATGCTATTAACAACTCTGCTTATGTTGGTGTGCTATAATTTTTCAACAAACCACTATCTGTAAGATCTATTTAACTCAGTGGACCAATACTTTCATATGACCAATGTATGAGTAAAGGATTCATTTTGTTTTCAAGATTGATCCAAGTATTTTTTTAGCGAAGCCGCTGCAAATTGATTGGGTGTTTAATTCTACAGGTAACTTAATATTTAATAAGCTACCACTTTTTGAGTTTTTTATAGTATCAAACAAGAGTGTCTGCAATTATTTGAAATGTTATTAAAATGCTTATTTATTTTTCAAATTACATATCTGTGTGAATGCATTCTTTTCAGATTGCAGTCGATCTCATATAGAAGCTGATCGTACACCCTGCTTTCTACATGAAAGAGGTTTACACAGATGATGGTGCCCCCTTTACCCTGGGAGGGGGAACTAGTTAACATAATTACACACAGTCATGATTCTTATTTAAAAGGAATTCTGTTTTAAATGTATCAAGTGTGAATTTGAACAGAAATAATCTTTACAAACAGAAATCTTAACTTGGGAGTTGACTTATTTAGTGCTTGCTTTCTAACTGTTTAATAAATGTACCCTTAACGGAAATAGAGTCCAAGCAGGACCTGGACAGATGGTACGGTGGGTAGGACACTTATCTTGTACCTGTAGGTGACGTAGATTTTTGATCCCCACTACCAGTCCTTGCCACAAGTGATCTTTGAATGCAGAGCCAGAAATAACCCCTGAGCACTGTCAGGCATGGCCCCAAAACAAAAATAAAGTCCAAGCATAACTGGGCTATTTTGGTAATATTGATAAAAGTTATCAGCTGATATGTCACCCACAGATTCCACATCTGTGAAATTTCGAACACGGTTGCTTCTGGCTCGCTACTCTCTTTGCTTTCTGAGGACTGGAAAATTTTGGGTTGCATTATCAAGCATGTAACGACTGCCTCGGGTAGTTCTGCAGGCCCTTGGAGAATGTTGTTTCATGTGACTTGGTTACACAATGGATGAGGAAGAAAATAATCCCAAACTGAGTCGGGATCAAACTTACATTTGAGGACAGTGTTGTTATGGGTCGTTTTGCTTCAAATCAGTTTCCGTAACCTAGCAAAAGTGATATTGAGGACTTACTGTATTGCTGTCAGAAATATTATGGGTGCAGGGCAGAAGAAAGACGGCTTGTTGGCTTAAAAGGAGCAAAGTAAATAAACTAGTTTTGGTCACCTTCTCTGCAGTGATCTGTAACAATGCTCAGCGCTGAGAATCACAGCTCGGGTCAGTAGCCAATAGCCTGTTTTCTGTCTGTAACAAAACTAGACTGGAACTAAAGGCTAGTTAGGAGCATAATAGCATATTAAAGCTTGGGTGCTACTGATTTGCCGGGTTCCCAACAAAAGATATATTTCCAGATGCTTTTAAGAAATCAATTGTTTACTTGTTTCTTTGATGTGGTAGAGTAATAAAACTATTTTGTCTTTAAATAAAGAGCTTTTGCGGGCAGGGTAGAGCCACAGCCAGTAGTGCCCAGGATCTGCTCCTGGCTAAATGCTTAGGGTCATTCCAGGCAGTAATAAGGAACACGAGTGCCCCTGCCAAGAGCTTTCAATATTGGCTAGCCCCAGCTTTCTCTGACTCCACATTTCTTTATTCCCAATTCTTATAAATCTCAAGTTAGGGAGCCATAGATGTGCCTTTGGTAGGATGAGAATTTGCTTCTTTACCCGGTGCATCAAACTATGGCTGAACTAAAACATGGCTATGAACTGTAGACCAGGAAAAAGCATTTAGCGGCCCAAGACTGGAAGCATGAGCCAGCACTGATGAAACAGCTATAGCCCTGTGCAGGCGGAGAGGAGGCGCGGCTGCACGTCGGCCCTTCCATGCCTCATTAGCAGCTTCTGTCTCTCCCCAGGGACGAGAGCTTAGTATTGAAATGAAGCCAAAGATTCTTGAGGATGTCAAGATGGCTGACAAACCGGCTTCAGCTAGTCTACTCCTAGAGTCTCACCAGTCTCCAGGAAGGGTGGGGTTGTGGGAATTTGGTAAAACTTTTTTGAAAATTTGAAGCCTCAGGGGTGCCTTGGCAGGGCCCTGTAGAGAGACTAGGTTGGCTAAAATATGCACGCTCGTGGGCCAGAGAAATGTCCATGAGATAAAGCTCTTGCCTTGCATGTCGCTTACCACTTGCCTAGTTAGACCCCTGACACTGTGCATGGTCTCCCACGTTGCTCTTGACTGCGGAACTAATAGCCCCCAGCCCCACTGGTTTCTCTCCTGCTCCAAGGTGACTTTTTTTGCAGTAGACCCTTTTTTTTTTTTTAATTTTGTATTATATCACCGTGGGACATACAATTACAAAGGTGTTTATAGTTGGTTCTTGGTAATACAGTATTCCAGCACCCATCCCTCCACCAGTGCCCCATTTCCACCACCAATGTACCCCACCCCTCCCGCCCACCCCCCAGGCTGCCTCAATATCTGGAAACAGTCCAAGGTGACTTTTATGACTGGCTGCTCTGATGATTGACATCCGACTTTAAAAGGCAGTACCTTGATTTTTCCACAGTTAAATGAAGAATTTGAATTATAGGTAGAGAAACCGTCTGGGAAACATGCAAATCATGGGATTCCATGTATTTTATAGCTGAATGCTATCCATGCATTGTGTATCTGTACTAAGTCTTCTTTATCTTATCATCCATCTATGTACGCTTTTCCATCTTTTCCATGTCTTGGTTATTTTGACTAGTGCTAGAGTGAACCTAGGGGAGGATCTATCTTTTCAGATTACTGCTTTCACATACTTTGGGGCAAATTCCAAGAAGTAGAACAGCTGCATCTATGGGAAATAGTGGGTGTTGCTCAAAAAAGAAAAGTGGAACTACCATATGGTTCCAATTTTTGAAAATGTGTACTAGAGAATAAAAATGGAATTCTTTGCATCTAGGTCTTGTTCATTCTAAATATGAATGATTTCATATGTGTTGGGTTTGTTCTAGTATCAATATGTTGGGCCGTATTGAAAATGAGTTAGATTTATTAATTATTTTTATTGATTTTTTTGGTTTGCAAGAGTGTAAATATTTATGGCACGCTGTGCTATCACACTCAACTATCAGCAAAGTGACAGTGACCCTCCCCACAATCCATTGCTCCCCTTTCACCTCTTTGACATCCTCTACTTGGTAACCTCTGTTCTTTGGCCAGAGTCTGAGAGTTTTTCATCAAATATTGTCTATTGCCTTGCTTTGTTTCTTTATATGACACCTATAAGTGAGAACATCCAGTATTTTCTTTCTTCTTCTGACTTTTCTAGCTTTCATGACAGCCTCTAGTTCTATTCATGTCACAGCAAAAGGAAAATTTTATCATTTTGACTGAGTAGAATTCCAATGTGTGTATGTATATGTATGTATATATAATCACTTGATCACTTGATCACTTGAATCCCGTTATTCATCGATTTGCTCGAGCGGGCGCCAGTAACATTTCCATTGGACCTATCACGTGCCAATGTAGCCCAATGGCATCTGGTTGATTCAGGAATATGAAGAGCCTCAAACCGTTCCTTCAGGGTCTTAACAAGGAAGTCTGACCATCTTGTAGGTGGGCGGCCATGTGATCTTTTGACATCCCGTGGGATCCAGTCGGTAACGGCTCTAGTCCAGCGGTTGTCTCCAAATCGCATTACATGTCCAGCCCATCTGATTTTCGATGCCTTGGCAAGCGAGACAGCGTCCCTGATTCTGGAATAGCGACGGAGGTCAGAACTCCGGATTCCTTCTCTCACTTGAGTGAGATGTGATATTCCAAGCATAGCTCTTTCGATGCCCTACGAAAGCATGTATATATAATATATGTGCAAAATACCTTTTATATATATGTGTGTGTATATGTGTGCATGTATACGTTGTATATATTGGTTCATTTTCCAATTAATGATCAGTTTTCCTCATCAGATACTTTCAGCATTCTAAGGATTTTCTGTTCTTTTTTGTGGATACTTCTTTTTACGAAAACAAAATGAAATGAACAGTTTGATTGGAAATCACATGAGGATACAACAAAGATAGACACATCCCCTAGCCAGACTTGATTACAGAAACTCATAAACCTCCTATACTATAGCCTTCTGGAAAGATCACAACCGAAATACTAAGGCCTATATGAGTGGGGTTTGCCATTTGTTAGGTAGGTTAGTTGCGTTTTAGTGCATGACACTTTGTCCGTCACTAAAAGGCCAGTCCTGTTTCAGTTACCAGTTTATTCATTCATTTGTTGGCGTTGCCAGACTTTAACCCAAGGCCTCACCAGTGTGAGGCAAGTGCTATACTACTGAGCTATATCCATTAGCCTCGTTGCAGTAAAACAGTTTTTATTGAAAGAGAATTAGAGATATGAGTGGGGGAGAGAACGATGCATGTTCAGCACAGACTTTCCTCGAGTGGTAAAAGTCCCTGGTACCAATCTGTAAATGAAATCCACCACAGAATTTCAAAACCATTGCACTTGTACAAATGACTACAGACTGAAAGTAGGTTTTCTTTATTCTGTAGTAGCCCATTATTTGTTCAGAGTGGAGGTGTTTTTGGTTTGGGTTTGGGGCTACTTTTAGCATGGTTGGAGAACATGCATTGCCAGTAATTTAGTCTGGGGCTTCCTCATACAAAACAGGCATTTTAGCCCTGTGAACCAACTGCGTGGTCCTAGAAATGATTCCTTCTGTTAATGCCGTGATAATGGATATACACAACTCATTTCATTTAACTCATATTCTTTCTAGTGGTGAATGGCTAATGTATAGATGATTTGCAAGTGCGTAGACGGTAGAAACTAATTTTAATTTTTTCAGTAACACCAAAGACTAGTACTTATTCTACTATACAGAGTTTTTTAAAAGAGGCTTACTAAGTGCGATAAGAGGTGTTGGCCTCTTTATAACTGCTGCTACGTAGGTTAATTTAGGGGGCGAAGCGATAGCCCAGCGGGTAGGACATTTGCCTTGCACACGGCCAGCCTATGCCATCCCGGTTCGATCCCGGCATCCCTTATGGTCCCCGAGCACCGCCAGGAGTAATTCCTGAGTGCAGAGCCAGGAGAAACCCTGAGCATTGCCGGCTGTGACCCAAAAAAAAAAAAAAAAAAAAAAAAGTTAATTCAGTGATACCCACAATCAGATTTTCCCTATGGTATGGTTTTGTTGGTTGTTTCTTAATGCTGGGGATTTACTCAAATCCAGAACCTCTTATATGTGAAATGTGCTCTACCCCTGAGCTATATCTCTGACTCAGCATAATTTTTTTAAGCAACGAGCTGTGACACCCATACTCGACTTTTTTTTTTTTTTTTTTGGGTCATGGGTCAAACCCGGCAATGCTCATGGGTTACTCCTGGCTCTTTTGCTCAGAAATTACTCCTGGCAGTGCTCAGAAGACCATATGGGATGCCGGGATTGAACCAGGTCCAGCTGCATGCAAGGCAAATGCCCTACCCACTGTGCTATCACTCCAGTCCCCATACTAGGCTTCTTAAGCCTAATGTTTTCCAAAAGAGATGATTGTTTTTTTTCATTTCTATCTTCTTACATTTATAGATATAGATATAAATACCACTGTGAGATATACAGTTACAAAAGAAGTTCATGTTTGGGTTTCGGTCATACAGTGTTCCAGCACCCATCCCTCCACCAGTTCCGTTTCCCACCACCAATGTCCCCAATTCCCTCTTCCCTCCCTAGCCTGCCTCTATGGCAGTTTTTTTTTCTTGTTGGGTCACACCCGGCAATGCTCAGGGGTTACTCCTGGCTCTGCACTCAGGAATTTTACTCCTGGCAGTGCTCGGGGGACCATATGGGATGCCGCGGATCTAACCTGGGCCAGCACAGGCCAGCTGCGTGCAAGGCAAGCGCCCTACCCACTGGGCTATCGCTCCGTCCCCTATGGCAGGTTCTTTATCTCTTCTATCTCTCTCT
>JAJIBD010016365.1:0-16875 GCA_021461705.1 Cryptotis parvus | reverse complement strand
TTTACTAAACTGAAAGAACAACAGTGTCTATAGTAGGACTTGGCGTCTTGATCCGGAGAAGAAAGCGTTCAAGGGCTGCTCTTCCCAGCCTGTTCTCATTCCTGGTGTCTCAGGTCATGGGCCCTGTCAGCTGGGAGGGGCGGTAAAAATGGTGACGGTGCGAGCACCACCAACAGCCATGATTCTCTTTGGTTGTCTGCATGAGACATGGAAGATGCGCCCCGTGCTTCCAGGCCTGGGTGAACCACATGCCAACGGCCTCAATGATAGATCCGTGACCTCAGCTGGCACCGATGGAGAGACAGACAAGTAAAAGGGAAGGAATAGAAGTTATTGGGGGTGTGCTCCTGGGTGGACCTTACCAGCCTCTGGTGAGGTTAGGTAGAGTCTCTCCCCTGGGAGAGACAGAGTGGGGTTTCTTAAACTGTCTTGGGGGGAAAAAGAGGACCAGGACTAGAGGAACCAGTGTGCTTGCACTGGCTCCTGTTATCTGTGTGTGTGTGTGGGGGGGGAGATGTGGAGGAGCACAAAATGTGTTCTGGGGGCTTCCTTGCCCCAGGGGGCCATGAGTCCTGTCTTCCGGTGGGGCAGGGTGATCTCTGATTCCAGAATGCTGCTCTCTCATCAGTCATCACTGTTTGGTCCCAGTTGCAGTTTTGCCCACTTGAACCTTACAATCACGTGTGCAAACTCACGGGGACCCCTGGACTTCCTTGTTTTGTCGTCTACTGCAGCTGGGTTACTTTTAGCTGTTTCTACCAGCTGTCTGTTGTGTTTAGAACTTAGTGAGGAGGAAAGTTTACTTTTTGGTAAAGGCTGAGATTATTGACTCTCCAATGAAGCAGAAACCTTATTTTTTTATTTGTGGGCCATGCTCAGGAATCCCTCTGGTGGGCTCAGGATGCTGGGGATTGAGTCCAGGTTGGCCACCTGAAAGGCAAGTGTCCTACTCACTGTATCTCTCTAGCCCTGAAACCTCATTAAGTTCATCTGGTTCATTTTAATCTTCCTTCTCTATTCCTTCCTTGGAAAAGCCAGTGCGCAGTGAGTCAAAGGTCCTTCCCGACAGACAAAATGACCAACTCCTGTGGCAAAGTTGAGGCATTGTCGGGAAGATTCCGAGTGCTGATCCTAGCGATGGACTTGTTGGGCAGCATTGTAACTGATAGTCTCTGGCTCCATCTTGGATAGGCCGGGCTTGAAATGGAAGAGCAGACTAGGTTTAACTTGGGATAATCTGGTGGTCTAGGACAAGCCGGCTGAGCCGCACATGCTTGAGGTGAGGTTCAAGCTTTGAAAGCATCATTAAAGGGTAGCCAAGTGACTGGTCTGCATTTCTGCGTTGGAGTGTGGGAGATTTGGGATTCTCAGGGCCCCTGGCTCTCAAGAGTCTAGATACAAGGGGGTGCTCAAAACCTTACAGGGGGCAGTAGGATTCTGGGAGCGAGGTAGGGGATGCTCCAGCTCTGGGGAAGGCGACAGGCTCAGGGATCAGAATTGCAAACTTGCTGCTCCAGACAAAGACACCTGACCACGAGAGGCTGCTGGCATCCTCCAAACCCAGAGCCGAGACATGGCAGGGGAACTCACTGGTTCCCAGGGAGCACTCAGGTGTTGGTGAGTGGGGGGGAAGATTCCAGAGTTCTGTCAGCCCTAGCTGCAACCGGGGGATGCCGCCAGAGGGGAACCCAACACAGAGCTGGTCCAGGAAGCTCTTTTTCATCCTGCGAACCCTGATGCTTCTGAATGTGGAGAGGTCAGCTCTGAGTTCATGGTTCCTCTGGATCCTAGCTAGTTGGTCTTATGTCAGATCTTTTGTGTTTTCTTTTGAGACGTCTTCACCAAGTTTTCTTTGATTTCTCTTGGTGAACACAATTTTTTAAACTTGTTTTTCACTTGCTTGTGTTTGAACTTTAGCATTGCCTTGACATTGGTTTTTTGTTTGTTTGTTTTTTTTTTTTTTTTTGCTTTTTTTGTGTCACACCTGGCGATACTCAGGGGGTTACTCCCTGGCTCTGCACTCAAGAATTACTCCTGGCAGTGCTCGGGGGGACCATATGGGATTCCAGGGATTGAACCCGGGCCGGCACAGGCCGGCCGTGCAAGGCAAATGCCCTACCCACTGGACTATCGCTCCAGCCCCTGCCTTGAAATTCTTTGAATGTTCTTGGGATGCAGGTTTGGGGCCCAATTCGCGGTACTCAGGGCTTCCTATGAACTCTTTCCTCCAATTTTTGTTGTTGAATGCTTAGTGATGTTGGACAGTAAGAGCTGACAGAACCATGTCAGCTGTAGCTTGAGAGGGTGCTGAAGCTTTGAGTTAACTCTCCTGACCTTTTGTTTCCCTGAGAACTTCTGAAATAGGATTGCTGCTTTGTGGGTCGTGACCATCTTTATTTTTTGCTTTTTTAAAAATTTAGTTAATGTAGAAAAAAAATAGCAACACTTGATAGAATTCTAGGGTTAAATTGTTAACAGAGTTGTGTCCGAGAGCTGGGCTCCCTGACCAAATCTGGGAGCAGGGTCTAGGATTCCCCTTCTGCTCCAGGGAGGCGGCAGAAGGAGAAAGATGCGAGAATCCTGCAAAGTTTCAAAAAGGCTTAAGGCTTTACTCACACTTTTCTGGTGTACAGTCCAGTAACAGGAAAACCCCAGACTTGAGGTTCCTAGCTGGGCCCGGGGCCGCGTGTAGGTTTAGAATCCGAGGTCAAGATGCTGCTACCAAGTGTGAAGGCCCAACAGGGAAGAGAATGGAGAGGAGAGCAGAGGCAGAGAGCCAAGAGGAAGAAGAGAAAAAGGGCACAGAAGACAGGCTGCAGCCTTTATAACTTTTCAACCCCAGACTGGCCCATATCAATGGACAGCAGTTAGGGTCAGTCCCCTCAGATACCTTCTCCCAGGACCTCACCATTGAAATGTTATTGTCGCCCCAGCCAAGGTTGCAGTCCTGCCCTTGGTTTTCCACCAGGCCCTATGTAGATGGGGGTAGGGCAAGTATCTGTACCAAAGGATATTCTGCAGCCAGGTATATATTGCTCCAAGCCTTGACAAGATTTTTGTCTTTACTTCATAGTTGTTTTGTATATTAGCCTTTAGACTTATTAGAGGGCCAAGCTAGCTTGCTTGGAGGCAAACAGCATTTCTCTCTGGTCTAATTACCTAGATATCCAACATGGCCAGGTCAATATGCTGGTAAGATCTAGCTAGTCCCATGATTATTGTGGTAGCATGAGAGAAAATATTTATACCAGCTAACATAGAATACATGGTAAGATATTCTGCCACATAAAGTCATAGACTCATGGGGCCGGAGCGATAGCCCAGTGGGTAGGGCGTTTGCCTTGCGGCCGGCCCATGCCGGGCCTGGGTTCAATCCCCAGCATCCCATATGGTTCCCCGAGCACCGCCAGGAGTGATTCCTGAGTGCAGAGCCAGGAGAAATCCCCTGAGCATTGTCGGGTGTGACCCAAAAAGCAAAAAAATAAATAAAAAATAAAAAAAAAAAAAAAAAAGTCATAGACTCAAACTTTTCTTGCCCCTTATCTACAAAGTGGCCTGCAGGGAGATAACTCCACTGCAGAGGCTCTGTGCAACAGTGTACTGCAACAGAGTTGTAATAGTAATATCAATCTGTAAAATCTGAACATTGTTATAGCTGATGGGAAAAGGTTGTTGCTTCAGGAGGTGTCTCCCAGAAGCGTATGTGACCTTCAATAGCGGAGCCCTGATGATGTGAGCGTAGGAACTTCAAAGATGTAGTTCCAGAATTCTTGTGCTCCCTGGGCTGAGACATTCAGAAGAATCTTTCTCTACAAGTGAAATGCTGAGGCGGGAGCTGCTGAAGCTTTCTCAGGCTCTGAGAGTGAGGTCAATCTTGGAGCACAGAGCACAGTCACCAAGGCCATTCCAGCATAATCTTAGGGTGACTCTGCCTCACCATCTGCCTGAGATGAGGGGCTTTTCCCTGACCATGAAAATGGTGGGATTCCTGGAGGCAAACGGCGCACACAAGTGCAGGTCCACCGCTCTCAGAGCTCCTAACGCTGCTCTTCCACCTGCCCAGCCACTCAACCTCCCGTCAAAAGTGCCCCTTCAGTATTTCTGTCTGCTACTGGCTACCGCTGGGGCTGCATCCTGAGAAGCAGACTTTGATTCTGTGATCTCACTTGCCTCCCCAGACTTGGGGGTGGGGTAGAGAGGGACAGGCTGCTCCTGTAAACTCTTTAGTGGACCCAAGAAACAGACTTCAGTGGGTTGCTCTTGGACAGCAACAGCTTCTAAGCACCTGCTGTGTTAGAGCATGTGATGTGGGGTTTCCCATCCCAGGGTAGGCACAAGCCTTGGTTCGAGGGGCCTTCTAGGTAGTGTCCAAGCCTTTTCCAGTCTGAAACAATGACTTGCCCTAAGATGTTGTAATAACCAAGTGAAGCCGAGAGGTGGGGCTCCCTTCTCCCCCAGGGCAGGGTGGGGATTTGGTCTGGGGTAGGGTGTGAATATACTAGAGCTTTGCTCAGGTCTGGTCTGACTCTCTCCTAAAGCAAAGATTCCGCACAGGAGAGCTAAGCCTCCCTGGCAGTCATTGGAAGGTCCACAGACCCCAGCACCCCTGGCAGTGCTGATGGCGCACCACCTCGGGTCCTTACTTTGAAGAGGCTTTGGGTATGTTTTCCTACCCCTGACCATAGGTTCACCTTAGGTTGACCTTAGTTTTCACCAAAACTCTTCAGCGCCACCCTCGAGAACATCATGAGACAATTAGAATGGGAAGGAATGGGAGTGAAGATAGATGGTCGGCAACTACACCACCTCCGTTTCGCTGATGACATCGTTCTAATAACACCAAACATTAGCCAAGAGGCACAAATGCTGGCTGACTTTGACCGAGAATGTGGAAGATAGGTCTACAGCTGAATCTGAAGAAAATTATGTTTATGAAAAATGAACTAGTTCCAGAGGTCCCATTCACTCTCAATGGAACAAACATCTCTGAATGCAACAGTTATGTGTACCTAGGTCGAGAAGTCAACATGATGAATGACCTAAAACCTGAGCTGCGCAGGAGGAAGAGAGAGCGGCATGGAATGTCTTCAAAGGCATCGAAGAAATAGCTAAAAGGACAAAGAACCTCCGGTTCTGGGCACATCTCTTTGACTCCACTGTTCTTCCTGCATTAACATACGCCTCAGAGACCTGGGCCCTATGAAAGCAGGATGAGAATGCTATTCGGGTCTCCCAGAGAGGAATCGGAAGAGCTATTCTTGGAATATCACGCCTCACTCAAATGAGAGAAGGAATCCAGAGTTCTGACCTCCGTCACTATTCCAGAATCAGGGACGCTGTCTCGTTTCCAAGGCATCGAAAATCAGGTGGGCTGGACATGTAACGCGATTTGGAAATGACCGCTGGACTAGAGCTGTTACTGACTGGATCCCAAGGGATGTCACGTGGCCGCCCACCTACAAGATGGTCAGACTTCCTTGTAAAGACCCTGAAGGAACGGTTTGAGGCTCTTCATATTCCTGAATCAACCAGATGCCATTGGGCTACAATGGTACGTGATAGGGTCAAATGGAAATGTTACTGGTGCCCACTTGAGCAAATCGATGAATAACAGGATTCAAGTGATCAAGTGATCAAGTGACCTTAGGTTTGAAGTGAGCTCTGCAGGCTGCTACAGGAGAATGATGACCAGCTTGAGTAGTTGTCCTGTCAGCTTGCTTTCTTCAGAGCCCTGAATGCTTGCTACTAACTCTGTCTTAAGTTCTGGATGAACCGCCAAGCAAGATGGTTATGCCAAATTAGTAATGCCACTAGGAACTTGGGTGAAATTTTAATGTAAAGCTTATTATAGGTTTTTCAAAATAAAATAGCAAACTGACATCACGATCACGATCACGATCTTCCCGTTGACCATCTATTTGCTAGAGCGGGCACCAGTAATATCTCCATATGTCCTGTCTCATGCCAGTAGAGCCAGGGGCATCGGCTTGCTACAGGAACATAAAGAGCCTCAAACCATTATATTAGGTCATGGGAATGACCTAATATAATAGTTACTGGAATTTGGCATATCATATACAACACGAGAAGCTTGCCAGGCTTGCTGCGCGGGAGGCAAACTCTTTTAAACACCTCCAAATAAAGCATTTATTGATGAACCGCGCGGCCGCGTGGGCTGGTCTGCTGGGTGGAGTTCTGATGAGAAGGAAGTCCAAAAGTGGAAAATGGCAGCGCCTGTGGAGTGAGGGGGGGTGGCCTGGCTTGTTGTGAGTCTCTGCCGAGGTGGTGGGCCAGGGCTAGAACCCGCCATGCCTCCCGACTGCCTCATGAACGGCTGTGCACAGGGAGAGCAAGGAACAGCTCTGCCCCATGTGGGAGAGTCTCTGGACCAGCATACCTGGGCGGATTGAGGAAAAAAGCTGCTGCAGGGTGGGTGTCGGTGATCCGGGCTGTGATGGGCTGGTCTGCTGGGTGGAGTTCTGACGAGAAGGAAGTCCAAAAGTGGAAAATGCAAACTGACATACAGAAAAAAAAATCATTTTATTTCCAAAATCACCAGGATGCCCCTGGGAATGGGTGTGTGTGACTAAGGGAAGTTTAGGCCTTGCAGGGAAGGGGTATCTACACACAGTGCAGAGGTCTGTGGCACTTGGGGCACTCCTGTGTTGAGGGCGCTGCCGGGGTCCCCGACAGTGCCAGGAAGCGAAGTTTCCTTCTACCTCCGAAGCCGGCAGGGAATGGATGAAAACTCAGGAATCCAATGCAGTTTTAAAATGCTTTACTTATTACAGGTTCAGGCATACAAATCAGCAATAGGAAAAACCCTGTGCTTAGGATTCCCTGCTAGAACCCCAGCCACATGTAGGCCAAGATGGCAGCCACCATGTGTTAAGGCCCTGTAAAAAGGAGACAAAGACAAGACTCCCAAGAAGAGTGCAAGCCCCAAAAAGAGCCCAAAAAGAGAGAGAGCAAGAGAGGAAGCAGGCTAGTTTTATACCCCTGCAACTCAGACCTCCCACTATTATGGGAAGCAGGGCTGGTCAAATGCCCTCAGGTAATTTATTCCAGCACCTCACCTAGGCCCTTTTATATGCTATGTTTTGAGCCAAGATTTGCCTGGAAATGCCTTTATAGGGTAGAGAAGGGGGTTTCTGAGATGGCATGTCTCTGTACCAAAGACTATACTAATGCCAGTTAAATATTTCTCCAAGCCTTCACAAGAGTCTTGTCTACTTCACGGTAGTTTTGTATTTTAGTTGCCTTTGAGTTATCAGGGAGCCATGCTTGCTTGCTTGGAGGCAAACAGCATTTCTCTCTGGGCTAATTACTTAGAGATCCAACGTGGCCAGGCAAATATGCTGGTAAAATCTAGCTAGTCCCAAGATGATTGTGGTAACATGAGAGAATATTTATACCAGCCAGTATAGAATACATGGTCAGATAAACTGCCACATTTAGACTACCCCCTTATCTCTGAAGTGACCTGCAGGAGGCAATCCAGTGCAGATGCAGTGGCTTTTTAGGCTTTTAGGTGTCCTGCAACACTCCTGTGCAGGAACCCAAAGAAAATGACTCACATTAATTGGCTGATCTTGGCAGCGGAGCCTCGGGAGACCCATCATAGGGCCCTGGTGGGTAAATCACGAACTGCTGATTCTGCAACCATGATGGTAGTTCTCTGTGGACCCCTCCAGGGATGTGGGGTGCTGAGGGGCCCTGGCAGACCCTGGGGTCATGCCATGCAGAAATAGTGTTCCTGGGCCTGTGGACCTTCCAGTGACTGCCAGACTGGGCTGGACCGGGGCCTTCCAGGGGAGTGGAGCTGCACTCCCCTTTCCCCTCTTCCCATGGGGAATCACTTCAGCCTCAGTGTCTTCTGAAAACACGAGTGTGAAGGCTGAGTGCAGAGCCGGATAAAAGGCAGCGCTGCTGAAATACTGTATTCTGTCATTGATTTCATAGACATAGGCTGACTAATGCCTATCACTGTACTGGACTTTTTGAAATTTAGTATTGCCAGTCCATATGCAGTGTTGCTTTTTGGTGAATAAGCACCTATCAGTATCAGTCTTGGATAAGGAGGTTCCATGCTCTACAAATTATCCACAAGAATCTCACTATTAGCAGTTATATCCATCTGCGTCAGTTTTCAAATACATGAGGAAGCTGTTCTGTCCATAAGTGAGTCCCTGACCCACCTCTTATGCACAGCCTCAGGCCTCCTCATGGGGTGGTGGGGCTACTGTTGAACTCTACTCAAGTAGGTAGGGTCAGAACAAGGCGCAAGCGTGCTGGGAGACGATGGCATGTTACGTTTACAGATCTGGTGTATATATTGTCTTGGCATTCCCATTTTGGTCCCCTCAACAAGCAAAGCTAGAAAGTTACAGGATTAGGCATCCCCCGCCCATAAAAGACAGATGACCATGAAGTGAGGGAAGACCACCCAGAATGGATCCAATTGACACCATAGCAGCAACTAAGCCTGGGAGGGACAAAACTGATCCATGACAGAGTATCTCAAGGAGCATAGCTGGATCGAGAAGCAGCTAAGCAACTTGAACTTGGGCAAGTCAATCTTGCCTAAACAATTGCATGGTCTTCCGCAGTCCTATTAGTTAATCTTAAAAGATTTGAGGAAATTTGGAATTGGAACATTGAGATAAAGTTTTGTCCCGTATTCAAAAATACATCACTGCACCGGCATTCGTCTGGCTTAAGTACGAACGCTGCCTAAGCGCATTATCTTGTGATGCCTCAATACTTGCTCTGGCATAGTCTGTCTCGGCACCAGAGGGGGTTCTAATAATGGTTCGGTTGTCTCTTGACCAAGTATCCACGAGAAGCAATCTGCTCTAGAGTCAGGAGTTCTAGACAATCTAACTACTGTCCACGGCTTCTGTGCATCCCTTCTCTCATTGTTAGCACCTTTCATGCACATTTTCCACCTACTATGGGCAGGAAGTGCTCCCTTAGCCTAGGAGGAGTAAAGCAATCTTGTATAAGTGTTTTTCCATATCAAATGAAACAGCATTTCTCAACAAGGGCAGCTGTGCTGCCTTTTACAACGCCTCCACCCACACCCACCCCTGCCCTAGCATGGTGCTCCAGGGTGCTCTGAGCCCCCTGGGGACCGGGGGGCTTAGAATTCTCCCCAGTCTGCGCCACACAGCCTAGTGCCCACAAGCTTGCTCCGCTGTTCACCAGAGCATGCAGTGAGGCAGACTGGACAGTCACAGCCTCTTACGGGGGGTCTCACTGACAGAGAGAGTCTACTCGACATGTGGCAGACTCTGGGCTGGTCTGTCCTGCTGATCTGAATACCTTACTAGGAGCAGGGGCTCAGTCAAAGGCCCTGCCTGGTGTCAGCTCCTTCCAGTTTTGGCAAAAGTAAAACCCAAAGACATACCTAGGAAACACTGAGGAGATAGTAAACATCAGGGCCTGGGAGGAATGGCGCAGGGGGCAGGCTGTCCCAGGCAGCAGCCCTGGGTGAGCGTGGGCATCTGGAGGACAGCCACTGGCCCCCAGCAACTGACAGTCATGGTCAGGTGTCGGGGAGTCACTGAGGTCCCCAACTATATCTACCTCCAAGGTCAGCAGGGAATGGATGAAAACTCTCAAGTCCACTGCAGTTCCAAAAGACTTACTAATTAAGTAATAAAACAAGCTCTGCCACTCTGCAACTACAATACAAGATAATGGGAACAAGATAATGGGATTTCCCAGACCTCTAGCTCTTGGTCAGAACTTAAACCATGTGCTCAGGTCCAAGTCTCCCACCAAAGTGGATCCTAGGACCTCAAGCCAGTCCCCTTATATGTCTAAAAGTAATCCTATCTTCAGGGAGGGTTGTGCCAACAAAGATCAACGAATCCATTTCTAGGTGTAGAAGTAGGGTGGTGCTTTTGTATAGAAAATCTCTTCAAAAGGCTGGGGCGATAGTACAGTAGGGAGAGTATTTGTCTTACATGTAGCCAAGCTGAGTTCGATCCCTGGCATCCCCTATGGTCCCCCAAGCACCGCCAGGAGTAACCCTGAGCATTGCCAGGTGGGACCCAAGAGGCAAAATAATAAAAAAAATAAAAAAATACTCTTCAGCAGAAAGAGACCACGGCCTAATCCTGTTAGCTTATGGGAGCATGCTCAAGTTAGCCTTAATTTGATCACTCAGGGAAGTTAATGACACCCTACCTTTTGGTGTGGGATTTGGAATAGTGGTTGACTGGAAGACAGGAAGAGAAACCAAAGAACATCCATGTCATTGAAAGAGGACCCAGATCAATTGATAGAGGCCATATTCTATACCCCTCACATTCACTGGGGTAACTGCTAGTCACATTAAGTTTGGGGGAGATAGAGAAGTTGAAACCCCGTAGACTGCTGGCAGAAGCTGATGCAGCCACTGCCAAGTTCTTTGTTGGTTTCTCAGTGTTAGGCTGTCGCTACATGATCAGAGCAACTCCTGCCTGACCATATGGTGATGTCTCTGGCGATGTTGTATCCTGGCCTAAAGAATAAACACGGGCTACTAGGATATGGATTATTAGTCTAGATACAGTTAAGGCCTTAAGTTCCTGGACTCGAGGTCTTTAAAGAGATTTGGGAAATGTTATACACCTCTGCTTTCAACCATCCAGGTTGTTCCAGTCAGAGTTCAAAAACCAATTCAATTATCCTGGGACTGAGGGATATCCAGGGGCAGAACGGCCTCGATCATTCTATGTAATCAGAATCTCCACACAGGAGGAGGGGGGCAAACAAAGCTAGAAGGTGTCACAGCTAGGAGTGGATGTTGTGTAAAACATGTCGAGCCCTTTCTCAAAGATCTTCCACTTTCACCCTACACTGCATAAGATGGAGCTCACTTTCCAGGTGCCTTCATCTCCCATGTTTTTATAAATAAGACCTTCCTGGGTGTTATAAGACAGTGCCACAGCGCATGTGCAGTGAGGCCTGGCCAAGCGCCCTAAGAGTGGCAGCTTTTCAAAAGTGCAGCCGGTGGCCCGCCCGGACGATCGTCAACACCTCAGTGTGAGTCCGGCTGTGCTGACCCGGCTGTGTGTCCCACAGCAGTCTGGCCCAGGCCCGTCTAGCCCACACCATGCCGGTGAAGGGAGGCACCAAATGCATCAAATACCTGCTCTTTGGATTTAACTTCATCTTCTAGCTTGCCGGCATGGCGGTCTTGGCTATCGGACTATGGCTGCGATTCGATTCACAGACCAAGAGCATCTATGAGCAAGAGAAGAACCACTCCAGCTTCTATACAGGTGTGTACATTGATTGGCGCCGGCGCCCTCATGATGCTGGTGGCCTTCCTGGGCTGTGGGGTCGTGCGAGAATCCCAGTGCGTGCTGGCATCGTTTCCGGTTCCTCCTGGTGATATTTGCCATTGAATAGCGGCAGCCATCTGGGACTATTCCCACAAGGACAAGGTGATTAAGGAAATACAGAAATTTTACCTGGACACCTACAACAAGCTGAAGAATAAGGAGGATCTGCATAAAGAGACGCTGAAAGCCATCCACGCTGCTCCGGACTGCTGCGGCGTGGCTGGTGGTGGAGTGGAGCAGTTTATCTCGGAAATCTGTGCCAAGAAGGAGATGTCCAGCTGCCTGACAGTAGAGCCCGGTCCTTTGGCCATCCAAGAGATTGTTGACAATGAATTCGACATCATCGGTGCAGTGGGAATTGGGATAGCTGTCTGGTGATTTGGCAGGAACTTCAGCATGACCCTGTGCTGTGCGGAACCGCAGGAGCCAGAGATGGTCTAAGTCAGCTGTAACCAAAGCAGGAACACCGACCCCTGTTGTCCCGGGCAGTCAGGTGGTTCGTTTTGTTTCGTTTTGACATAACATCAGTATCATAGACAGCGAGGAGGGAGAGCAGTGACATCTTCATTTCCAAACAACAGTTTTTCTATGTTTAGACTTTTTAATGATTTTTTTTTCAATATTGATATTTGTAGTGGAGGGATTGGGGGGATGGTTTGCAGGTTTGTTTATTTTTTGGGTGTTTGTTTTTGCTTATTGCATAAGCAAAAACCCCACATGAAAGGTTATATTAGATAGAATCTAGAGAAAATATATTGTATAAATATAGAATAAAGAAAATTCTTTTTTTTCTCTTTAAACAGAAAAAAATATTCCAAAATTAATCAGGTTGTAAATTATGTTGAATAGGATACATAATGCTGGATTTTTTAGATGCTGGATTATAGCATTATAAATGCTGGATTTTTAGATGACTACAAGAGTATGCTACCCGCGGCAGAGCCTGGCAAGCTTCCTGTGTCGTATTTGATATGCCAGATACCTGTAACAATTATAGACCTCATTCCCATGACCTGATGGAATGGTTTGAGGCTCTTTATGTTCCTGGAGCAAGCAGGTGCCCTTGGGCTCTACTTGCATGAGACAGGTCATATGGAGTTGTTACTGGTGCCCGCTCGAGTAAATTGATGATGAGCGGGAAGACAGGATACATAATAAAGAAATGATACTAAAGAAGGGGGAAAGGGGGGAAAAAGAGGGGAAAGGGGGAAAGGGGGGAGTTTTTCATGTATGTCAACAGCCCTTTGAATAACTAATACAGTCTTTTCAACTTTTTGTAGACCTTATTAGCCTACCCACATTCTCTGCCTACAGGGCTGTGGAGAGTCAAATTGAATCTCCAATTAACTCTGTTGGCCAGACCGGTCCTGTTTTCTGTGACTTCTTTAAACACTGCCATCGTGATGGCGCAGTGGGCAGTCACTTCTCTTGCAGGTGACCAACTGAGTTTGATCTCCAGCATGGCATATGGTCACCCAAACCCTTCAAGGTATGATCTGTACGCACAGCGCTAGGAGTATGCTCTGAGTATTGCCAGATCTGGCCCCCAAACCAAACCAAACAATAAAACGTGTGTATTACTGATTTTCACATTAATTTGGAAGAACCAGAAGGTGAGAGAAAGCACATTCAACATTTGAATAAGCCCATGGCGGAATAATAAAAGGGCCAGTGGGTTTCCTATTTTTCCATTTGGCTTCCTGGCACCTCAAATGCGATCAGTCTCCTGCTGTTGTGTCCCGGGATTCTGGAGTGAGCTGATCTGAATTGAAATCGAAGTGCCTGAAACCATCTCCAGTACCTCGAACCATGGATGACACTCACTGTGTCACTAGCTCTGCATTTCAACTCCTTTTGGCCCCTTGGGTCGATGGCGATTCTGAGCACCGGCTGGGCCGTTGGGAACTGAGTCAGGCATTTAGCTCTTGATTCTGCTGATCTTCCGCGTGCCCTGGAATGTACAAAAATGCATCTTGGGGGCCGGAGTGATAGCAGAGCGGGGAGGGCTTTTGCCTAGCACGCAGCTGACCCAGATTTGGTCCCGGCATCCCATTTGGTCCCCCAAGCACTGCCAGGAGTAATTCCGGGATGCAGAACGAGGAATAATCCCTAAACATGGCCAGGTGTGACCCCCTCCCCCCAAAAATAAAATGCATCTTGGGATGGGGATTCTTCCTGCTTCCCTCCACCTCGCTGAGATGAGCTCTCGTGGTGCCCCCCACAGCTGCTTGGGCGGTGGAGGAAACGGCTCCAGCTTCCCGATCAAGAGCACCGTACTGGGCATGGAGGAATAAGTCAGGGTCTGCCACCGGAGCATCTGGTCATGAGTTCAACTCCCCAGGGTCCCACATGTGCTGAAGATGATCCTGCCGCCTGTGCTCTGTGATCCCAGCAGAGCAAGCCCTTTCCAGCTGCTCCACAGACAGGCATGCGGAAGCACCAAAACGCTGACAGCATTGGGGAGCAATGACACTGAAAATCATGTCAGTGCCAGTGTCAGGATAGCGCCGCCTGAGAGGCGCGTTGTGGTCGCGCAGCGCCCTGCTGGGCACCACGACCATCACTTGGGTCTTAGTGGAGAGCAAGACCCTTGGGGGAGCGCGAGTGCCAGCATCGCAACTTCAGGTGCAAGGCAAGGACGGATGCGCCGTCCTTTCTCTCCTTTGTTTTTTGGCCACGCCGGGCGATGCTCAGGGGTTTGCTCCTGCACTCAGGGATCATTCCTGGTGGGGCGCAGGCGACCCCCTGGGTGCCGGCAACTGAACCGAGTTGGCCATGCGCAAGGAAAGCTCCCTCCCGGTGCGCGATCAACTTCTGTCGCGAGCCGACGGTTCGGTGTCCTCGCGTGGAATACGCCGGCTGGCTATCAGAGCCATTCGCTCAGCCTCTCCTGCCGCCTCCCGGCGCCCCCGGGCGCTCCCCGTCCCGGGTGCGGAAGAGCGCGCCCCGCTCGGTCCCCTCCCGCATCCCCACCGGTGCCGGGGCCGCGGGACACGGCGCTCCCTGCTGGCCGCCAGCGCTTCAGCGCTCCTCCAAGGTCAGTGCTGGCTACCCGCCCCTGCAGGGACTGCAAAGCTGACCGCTGGGCCTTGGCGGTGGCCCAGCCCTGCTTGGCCCCGTCAGCACTGGGCTGATCTCTCTGAGCCTCAGTTTCACCTCTGAGATGGGTGGAGTAAAGGTGTCAGCAGGGACCTTGTCAGGAAACCGGGAGTCACTCTAAAGCACAGGTCCCCACCCACCTTGTGGACACGTAGATCTAAACAAGGTGTTGACGCTGGCTCGCTCGCTCTCCCTCCCTCTCTCGCTCGCTCTCTCTCTCTCTCTCTCTCTCTCTCTCTCTCTCTCTCTCTCTCTCTCTCTCTCTCTCTCTCTCTCTCTCTCTCTCTGCCATCCCTGAGGGTCACTCTTCCCTTTGCGTCCTGCTTGCTGGCCCCACAGGCTACACATGTCCCCTGGCCCAGGCTGAGTGCTGTGGAGGCCACCCAAGGGCATATGCGACCATATGCAGGATCCACCCAGGAACACCCCCACTCCCTCTTTTGACCACACCCAGCAGTGCTCAGACTCAAATCACTCCTGGGGACCCTATGTGATGCCAGGGTGGGGGCCAGAGCGATAGCACAGCGGGTAGGGCATTTGCCTTCCACGCGGCTGACCCGGTTTCTATCCCCGGCATCCCATATGGTCCCCTGAGCACCGCTAGGAGTAATTCCTGAGTGAAGAGCCTGGAGTAACCCCTGAGCATTGCCGGGTGTGACCCAAAAGGTAAAAAAAAAATACCTGGGTTGGCCATGCAATGCAAAGACCCTACTGGCAACACTGTCACTCCAGCCCACCCAGAATCCTTGGGGTAACAAAACCTAGAGTTTTAGGAGAGGAAATACCTGACTTCTGCATGCACCCTCCCCACCAGGAGCTTGGAGGGTGTTGGAGGACAGGTTTAGCTATTCTGGGAGTTTGTTGTTTTGCCCACTCCCAGCTTAATCTATTTAAGCCAAGGTTCATTCTAATGAGATCTCTCTTCTATGTAAACACTGCTAGAGGGTGTGGCAGTTTACAGAAGTCACCTTGATTGAATAACTTCTGACTTATACATCTACTAAGACTTCTATGTTTTCTAGATTGGGCACAGCTCCTCTTCTATACCCACTGCACCCAGCGTGGGACAGTTAGAATTTACCAGGAGACTACCACCCTGGCTACGCTGAGACTATAGGAAGACTATAGGAAGGATCATACTAGTTTGCTCTAAGCAGGCTAGTGTGACCCTTTCAGTACAGGAGAACAAGATACTCAGAATCACCCTGGTGCAGATAATAATAAGAAGGACCTTGTGGGTACCATCTAGATTACATGAAGCTCATGAAATTAAGATGTATTACTTTATACCAGCCCTCTCTCCAGTGTTTTACATAAGAGATAATCTCAGGGATTAGTCCTTGACATAACCTTTGTTTATACCTGCAATAGGGTGTGGCACTACACTCTGTTTAGAGTTCTTTGTTGACGACCCTCCCTGGATTACTTTGGTGTATATAAGGGGCTGACTTAAGGCCCCTTTGGCCTTTTAGCTTCCGGCTTTTGGCTCCTCCTTGTGCCTTTTGGCTTCGGCTTTTGGCTCCTTGTGGCTTTTGGCTTTTTGCTCTTTGGCCTTTTGCTCCTTCTTCTGGGTAGGACTCAGCTCGGGTGAGATCCTCTCTCTTTGGTGGGAGACTTAGGCTCTTTTGTATGGTCTAAGTTCGGACCAGAGCTAGAGTTTGTTCATTATATTGGAGTGCTGTGGAAGAGCTTTTGTACTATTAAAAGCCTTTTTGGAACTGCACCGGACACGTGAGTTTTCATCTGTTCTCCCGGTGTCCTCGGAGTAGAAGATAACTTCTGTCCTGACATTGTCGGGGAACCCCGGCGGCGTTCCCGACAGAAGGGGTCTCTGAGCTGGGTTTCTGGCATCTGCAGAATGGGTGCCATCAGGGGGCTCTGGGGGTGTGGACAGAAGTGGGGTTTCAGAACCATCTACGGCTGCAGGGGGTCTGCAAGCAAAGAGGAGGAGCCATCTCGTCCCAGCCTCCCGCCCACCACCCCCCCAGCCCTCCTGGTGGCTCTGACAAGGGAGAAACGTGGCTTCCAGCCCCACCTAGAAGGCAGGAGCTGGGCAAAGCCAACTGCCCACCACATGTGCCCACATTCACACTAATGCTCAGTGACCAACACAAGGTCTTTCTTCCTTCCTTCCTTTTTTTTTTTTTTTTTTTTTGGGTCATACCCAGCATTGCTCAGAGATTACTCCTGGCTCTGTACTCAGGAATTACTCTTGGCAGTGCCCGGGGACCATATGGAATGCTGGGAATAAAACCCAGGTTAGTTGTGTGCAAGGCAAATGCCCTACCTGCTAGACTATCGCTCTGGACCCTCTTTTTCTTTTTTTTTTTTTTGCTTTTTTTCTGGGTCACACCTGGCAATGCTCAGAGGTTACTCCTGGCTCTGCAGTCAGGAATTACTCCTGGCGGTGAGTGGGGAATGGGATGCCAGGGATTTAATC
>JAJIBD010016364.1:0-27858 GCA_021461705.1 Cryptotis parvus | reverse complement strand
AAATCAATGGTGGGGCTAAATCAGAGGGGATGCCAGGACCAACATAGAGACGCTCATAGCTGAAGGTGAGTGGTCGGTACTGAACTGTCTCAGTTCACTGTATCAAGCCTGTTGACAGAATGGCACTGGCGGTCGCGTCTCTGGAGGATGCTGAGACCCAGCTGAGAGACTGTCCAGTCAGGGAAGACCTGGCGTAGTGGATGCCGGCATCCAACTCTAGCTGCTTTCCTGAGAGGTTACCCCCGTCCACTCCTACCCAGAACATGGCTCTGCCTTGCAGAGATAGCCTGACCTTCCCAGGGCACTGGATCCTGCTTGTGGGGGGCTCTGGACTGGTGACAGGAAGAGTCGCAGAGAAAGGGCCCCTTTCAGCTCCGGGGTCACTCGCAGTCCCACCGGCTCTGGGTCCCCTGAAAGGGAAGGGGAGGGGCTGGCACGCTGGGGACGTGACTGAGTTCCCTCTCGTGGGCTTAGCACCACAGCGCGGGCTTGCATGGAGCCAGAGCACTCCTCCTGGTGACTGCTCCCGAGAACATGTGCTTCGGCAGACGGGGATGTGTGAGTTCAAAGGAAATAATAAAGGCAGGGGAGAAGGCCAGGGAGCACGCTCCATTATTTACTTGTAACATATGTTAAATGATGGTAATGTGTTTGTTTGCATGTTCCGTTACTAGGAGTTTTTACCTTATCTCCCAAGGAGAGAAGGCTGCCAAGGCCTAACTTCGGCTTCCCGCTTTCTAAATCCGTCGTTTATGAGAAGGGGTGCAACGCTGACTCTGGCGATGTGAGCAGCAGATCCTGGCTACTTCAACGCCGAGAAATGCCTTCCAGACACAACAATGCTCAGGCTGGTGTGAGCATCTGTCAATGGCCTGAATGGGGCTGAGCCCCAGCCTCCCAGGCACAGTCAGAGCTAAAAGGAGCCTCTCTCCTCAGGCACTTTCAGAGTGACAAGGAGTCTCTCTCCTCAGGCACCTTCAGAGTGATAAGGAGTCTCTCCCCTTAGGCACCATCATATCTGACAAGGACTCTCTCTTCTTAGGTACAGTCAACAAGGAGTCTCTCTCCTCAGGCACAGTCAGACCCATCAAGAGTCTCTCTCCTCAGGTACCATCAGACCTGACAAAGAATATCTCTCCTCAGGCGCAGTCAACAAGGAGTCTCTCTTCAGGTACCATCAGATCCTACAAGAAGTGTCTCTCCTCAGGCATAGTCAGAGTGATATGGAGTCCTTCTCCTCCCTCAGTTCTGACAAACTGTGCTAATGTTGACAGAACCAGGAGTTCCTTAGAACTAAGGGGTCACTCCAAATGTGGCCCTTTTATAATCCTGAGCCTCAGGAAGGGTGAAGTGAGGGAGGCTAGACCAGGAAGTGAGGAAGGGATGGTGACTGCGACTATGGCCTGACAACCACAGGGTTAATTGTTCATCTCCACAAAGCTCAACTATTTCCTTCCAAAACTTTGGTCCGATAAAGCCTGCTCCCTAGGGTATGGTGAGACTTAAACTAGAGTGGGGTCAGCATTCTTATTCCTGGTGACCCCACACTCCCTGGAGCTTACACACTTAAACATTTTCTGCACTCTGTCCCGAAACGGAGATGAATCCAGTGGAGTGGAATCTTCGTGGCTGCTTGGCCGGAAGTTGGTCGGAAGTACAGGAAAGGAGTATGCGTTGGCCTGACAGAAGCCACCAGGGTCCTTTCTGACCCTGGTGCTCCACAGGTACTCCAAGTTTCTCTCCCCTGGTGGAAACTTGAAAAGGAAATCAAGGGACAAAAGGAAGCAGCAGCCAAGAGCAGGAATGTAGCTTGTAGGAAAAGTCAGGGGAAAGTCCTCAGGAGAGCCCAGAGGCACCCAGAGCATGTCCTGAGTGCAGATCAAGGGCGAGGGGGCAGAGTCTCTGCACAGACTCCCACAGGGCTCTTGTGGGCATTCCACTTTGATGCCACACTTGCCTTCTATAGTCCTTGGAGGAGATAAGGTCGCCATTTTCACTGGGTGGATGAGCAAATTGGAGTGACACCAGTGGATCCCTGTTCCAGTCCACACACCAGTGGGGACCACCGTCCCGCACTGTCGCAGCCAGGAGCCTCGGCTCCCGGCCCATGTACTCCCCTGTGGCCAGCAGCGCCAGGCTGTGAGCCATGGGCACGATCACAGCAGGGCAAGGAGCTCATTCAGATTGGCTCTGCCGTAGCCCAGCAGCCAGGGCTGCCAAATCATAAATATTTGTTAGATGAACGCTGTCTCGGTTGTAACTCTCTGACCCAGCATGTCCTGATGAAACAGTTGTTTGGGGACAGTCTGATAGAGTGCGGGTTGGCTGGACCCAAATGTGGGCGTGGAGAGAGGAAGAGGGCTTCCTTCAGGGATTGTAACAGCGGCCAGCAAAGGAGAGGCAGCGGGCTGCCTTCGGGACTGTGCAGTGACCAGCATGTGGCCCTGGAAATGTTCTCCATTGCGAGGATCGCAGCAAGAGGGGAGCTAGTAGTTCATGAGCAAACCACGTCAGAATGGTTTTCTGGACCACCATAAGCCATGGCTCCCTGGGGAGCTCCGTGAGTGGGTGCCCATCCCAGCCATCGCCCAAAGGTCACAGGAAGACTGGCATGTCCCAAAGCAGCCCTCACTGGTCTTCCTGTCCCTGACTACCTCAAGTGAGATACTGGATCTTTCTCTGCACATCTGGAGCCTGGCACTGGATTCCAGAAGTCCCACTCAGCAGTTCTTTCACCAAGGACTTAAAATCTATTCACCTGTGCACCCGCAGTGGGCCGGAGCGACAGCACAGCAGGGAGGACATTTGCCTTGCACACAGCCAACCCAGGTTTGATCCGGCATCCCATATGGTCCCCTGAACACTGCCAGGAGTAATTCCTGAGTGTAGAGCCAGGATTAACTCCTAAGCATTGCCAAAGTGTGACGCCAAAAAAGTAAATAAAATAAAATAAAATCCTCCATCTGGGGAGTGGAGAGATAATACAGAAAGTAGGACAGGGCTGATGTCTTGCATTCGGCCAAGCCAGGTTCAATTCCTGGCTTATTCTAGACCCCCCATATGGTCCCCCAAGCCTGCCAAAAGTGATCCCTTACCACAGAGCCAGTGTCAGGCCTGACCACTGTTGGGTGTGATCCAAAACCAACCAAATGGAAAAGAAAACTGCGGAGGAATGGGAAAGCAGCATCAGGGCGTTGGGCCCGAGCCCACCAGCCAAGGGTCGTTTTACTGAGAGATGAATGAAAAGTTGGCACCGTGGCCTGCTGTTCCACCGAGCTCACCCCTGCCAGCACCCTGATCTTTTCGTTAGTGTCACCCCGAAACACCCGTGTTCTCCAAAATGGGTGCACTGCCTTGGAAGTTTCCCAGACTCCTGATGCAGCCAGAGCAGGCTAGAGTTATCCTCCGCTGTGACTCACTGCTTACCCAGATTGGATGGCAAGGTTTCCTCCAGGAAGACTTCTAGAATATTCCAGTATCCATTCCAACAAGTTATTTTCCTTCCCTCTCTTCCATGACCCTTGTGTTTATAGTCACTTCCTTTGAGGATGAGAGTTTCTTCTTTTCAAAAAAATTTATATTTTATGGGGGTTGCTCCCAGCAAAGCTTAGACCAATGCTATTCCTGGGGGGTGGGGCTGGGGTTACACCCAGCTGTGTTTGGGCATGAGGAAGGATTGGGGATTCATAAAGTGCTGGAGGTCAAAATCAGGCCTACACTGAGCTTCTGTATTGCAAGAATAAGAGTCTTACTGCTTATCACTATGACTAGAGACTGGACATAATAATTGGTGTATGGAAGAAAGGAGAGGAATGGAGGGAGGGAGGGGCAGGAGGGAGAGGAGAAATGGAAGGAAATAAGGCAATAATGGATGAAAGCATGAAGGCACAAAGGCAGGAGGGAAGGAAGGAAGGAAGGAAGGAAGGAAGGAAGGAAGGAAGGAAGGAAGGAAGGAAGGAAGGAAGGAAGGAAGGAAGGAAGGAAGGAAGGAAGGAAGGAAGGAAGGAAGGAAGGAAGGAAGGAAGGAAGGAAGGAAGGAAGGAAGGAAGGAAGGAAGGAAGGAAGGAAGGAAGGAAGGAAGGAAGGAAGGAAGGAAGGAAGGAAGGAAGGAAGGAAGGAAGGAAGGAAGGAAGGAAGGAAGGACTGCTACATCTGACCCCCAAACCAAAAACTCAAATATAAAAATGAATGAAACCTAAGCTTGGTCAGGAGCCAACTCAAGTGAAGACCATGTGGGCAGTCAAGGCCACGCTCTGTCCGTAGGTGGCACAAGGAGAAGCACCACTGGGCAGAAACGCAGCTGGTGTAACAGTCACTGGGCAAGTCAAGCCAAGGGAATGAGAGCTCTATGGTTTGGGCAGTTTACTAGGAAATTGCCCAATTTCTGGCAGAGGAAGACAGACGAAGGAATGGATAAAGTGGAGAATAATGAACACACAGTCTGGATACCTGAGCTAAAATGCCAAGGGCACTCTTGGGAAACTATATCCACAGAATCGCTGAAAGTGGCACCATGGACACACCAACTTGCTGGAATGGCTGAGACGGGCAAACTGTCAAGGGTGACGTTTCACATACCTTCAGATTACTGAAACTTGACGGTTCATGAGGCTGTTGTATCCAACTTGGCCCTTATTTTGGTTGATGTTGCTGCCTCATTGCTTGCTTCATCCTCCAGTTCCTCTCACTAAAGCACTGTAACGACCAGCCACAGTAGCTGCTCGACGACTGTTGATGGCTTATGATAGCATTGTAAATGAGAATTCCCCAGATGCTAACTTATGCCGAACAACACTGCCAAACCTTTAGTCCAGATGAGATCATGTATTTGAAAGTTCTGTAAACTGCAATGTGTTCTGATATTCCAAATTATATAAATAAGGGAGCAATTGCCCGCTCCTGCAGATGGCCCAGGAGGTAGGTCTAAGGGCCCTTGGAGGAGGGCTAGGTAAAGGAAAATCTTGGAAGTGGGGACCAGCTTCAGGGTGCCAACTGCATGTCCCTTGCTCATCCAGTCCCTTAAGCTCAGGTGTGCACGAGAGCCCCGCCTTAGGTCAGTCTGTAGGTGACACCGGGAAATGCCCATCTAATAAAGAATGTCTCAGTGTGTCTTTTCTATGCCTTCGTTTCGGTGTTAGGCAGAATCCTGAGATGGCTCCCTGAAGTCTCTCTCCCTGGTGTTGCAACATATTTATCCATTGAATCAACAAAATGCTAGTCCAGCTAGTGCTAAGATTTGCTCTTCTGTAATTAAATTCCCAAACTTCGTAGGCAATAAGAGAGGGAGATTAACTTTGTCGGAATGGACAAGATCAGTTTAACTGCACTCTTCCTGGCAGAAGAGATTTCCAAGAATGAGAGGAATTTAGTGCATCAGGAGCTCTATTGGAAGGCGTGGGCCATATGCCAATGAACCAACAGTGGACTCACAGATGACCAACCAACAAGGAAAAGAATCTTCACCCTATGACCACACTGATCTAAACCCTGCAGACCGTCTGAATTCTTTGTTTTGCTTTGTTTATGGAACCACACCCCATGGTCTTAGGGCTTTCTCCTGGCTCTGCTCAGGGATCATTCCTGCTGATGTACTCGAGGCAGGGTATATGCAGTGACAGAAATTGAACCAGGGCTGGCTGCATGCAAGGCAGGTGCCTTAACCCCTGTATTATCTCTGCTTCCCCACCACAATCCCTGCTGACAGTTTGAATGGGCTTTGCAACTGAATTCTTCTGCAATGATCCTAGCAAGGGACACAGTACATCTGATCCCCTGATTTAAGTTTTGTAGGACACTGGGGAGAGACCATAGCCATGTACTCCCAGATCTAGAAAAGTGTGATCTGATAAAGGGTGTGTTTCTAAGCAGTTGAGAATCTAGTAATTCATTATGTAGCAGAAGAAAATGAATGCTCCTCTCTAATTGTGTAATATTGGACAGGAATAGCCCTCGTCCTTGGAAATGTCATCGTGTGCCTTAGAATTAAGTACAGATTGCACATACCGACCCCCAGCTTCTCAGAGGAATGCTTGCTACAAGTGCAGATATTGGTTTGAAGTACTAATAATTTATAACCAACAAAAAACGTTCAACCAAATGCACAAAAAAATGCATGCAACTCCACCCAATAGTAGTAAAAACCATATGCAGTGTGCCTTTAGGAGATTTACCTTAGTATTTGGGGATGTGAGTTTTGTTGACCCATAATAACCACAAAAGTCATAGCTTTCTTTTCTGAGCACAATGTTGTTCAGACACTCTCAGATAAAGATAACTTCAGAGTTCTGCATTGTAGTTTCCATAGTGAACATTATGGAAACTACAAGGCATTTGATCAAATGCTTGCATTTGCACTAAAGGTTACGGGTGAAGGGTTAGACTGATAGTACAGCAGTACCATGCTTGCATGGAGCTGACCCGGATTCAATCCCTGGCACCCCATAGGGTCCCCGGAGCCCTGCCAGGAGTGATCCCCTGAGTGCAGAGAGCCGAGAGTATACCCTGAGCACTGCCATGTGTGTCCCAAAAAGCAAAACAAATAAACAAGGATTGCAATGAGGGAAATAACAGAATTCATTTGGTTTCTGATCTAAAAACCATCAAAAAATAGATGTCTCCTCTAAATCTACCAAACTTGTCCACTCAACTAAGAGTGTTAGGCCTAGCCAGAGCCTCCATTAATTTCCATCCAGTGAAAGAAAAACAAGAAAATAATCCCAGAGAGCAGATGCTTGAAGGACGTAGATTCTCAATCACTCCCAGTGATTCTGTGTCATCGCTGTTTACAGTGAGATTGTCACACCTTTTGAAGGGCATCGAACTCTTGGTTGAGCATGAGTCCCCTCTGTGGGAAACTGTTTCCCTCCTTCCCATACACCATGTCTGTTTCCCAGTCTCCTTGTCCCGTTTCCTGGCTTGTAGGTAGTGGCCCTGGGACAGGTGCTCCCCCTACTGCAGTGCCGTGGATGATTGTCTGAAGAGTTGGGACTGAAGCAGGTCCCTCGACTCAGAACACTTCATGGAGCAGCCCCTCCGCCTGCATTTCCAGGTCAACTCTGTGCTCTGGGGTTTCCTGACATGAGATGGCTCCAGCCGGGGCTGCAGAGCTGCTGCTATTAACTTGCTTACTCTTGCCATTTCTGAGGCAATTGCCTACTTGGAATTAAACAAAGGTGTAGGCAAAATTCCCCAAAAGAAGAAAGCTTCACATAAAGTCCATGAGATTAATGAGGTGCAAGTGAGTGTTTAATAACCTCCTGGTTTTCACTGGAAGAATGGCTTTCCTTCTCCTGAATAAATCTAATATTACATTGACAAGAGCAATTATTTTTCTTATAAAGTTGCTTATTTCTGGACTCAGATCCCCAGTGATTCCAGAGTTAGCTCCATCATAGATCATGTGCACAAATTAAATGTGTGCAAAAGCTAAAAAATGTGTCTCCCTTCTTCCCTATTTCTTTATATGTTCATTCAAAGGAGGTTTGAACAAAGAACACATCACTGATACCATGGATTCAGCATTTCCATCTACTTACATTTCCTTAGCATAGTCCCTTGCTACAACTGTGGTTAACTCAGGACTGAGCTATGTTTCCCCAATGCTCATAAACCTGAGTAAAAATAGCATTATAATTGAAACCTTTTGGCTATTTTCTTGATATTTTAAGCATGTTTGGTTTCCATACCAAATGGTGTACATGATGTCAAAGGTACCCCAACAACCAAAGCCCAGCTCACTTTTGCCCTTGGTGTTCTAAACAGAGAACATTTCTGGGATGGGTGGCTGGCTGGGTGGGTGGGTAGATGGGTGGGTGGATGGGTGGGTGGGTGGGTGGGTGGGTGGGTGGATGGATGGGTGGGTGGGTGGATGGATGGGTGGGTGGATGGATGGGTGGGTGTGTGGGTGGGTGGATGGGTGGGTGGGTGGATGGATGGGTGGGTGGGTGGATGGATGGGTGGGTGAGTGGATGGATGGGTGGGTGAATGGGTGGGTGGATGGGTGGGTGGATGAGTGGGTGAGTGGGTGGGTGGATGGGTGGGTGGGTGGATGGGTGGGTGAGTGGGTGGGTGGATGGGTGGGTGGATGGATGGGTGGGTGGGTGGATGGATGGGTAGGTGGATGGATGGGTGGGTGGATGGATGGGTAAGTGGGTGGATGGATGGGTGGGTGGATGGATGGGTAGGTGGATGAATGGGTGGGTGGATGGATGGGTAAGTGGGTGGATGGATGGGTGGGTGGGTGGATGGATGGGTGGGTGGATGGACGGGTGAGTGGGTAGATGGATGGGTGGGTGGGTGGGTGGGTGGACGGACGGACGGACGGAAGGATGGATGGTATGGCATTCTTCACACATTCTCACAGTGCTCACAAGACTCCCATCATCACTCTGGGCCCTTCAGACTGCCACTTGGGTGTTGATGAGAAGAAATATACTCTGTTTCTGTTCTCTGCCTCTTCCAAGAGGGAAGATGGTTCTGATTCACAGGCTCTGTGGACTCTCCTTAGTTTAAAAACAGAAAAGCAAGAACTAAAAAGCAACGTAGGAGACTCATACAGGAGAGGGACAGCAGTGTGAAAACAGTGCTGGTGGGATCAGGACTAGAGAGATGAAGGACATCCGAACTGTGAATGCTTAGACCCATCTAACCCTCGGAGCTCTAAGGAGACAGGGCCCCAAAACATCATGTCTCTACTTGTTCTCTCTCGTCATTTTCTCTTTTGGAAAAGATAAAGTCCAGAATGAGAATTCTGAAGTGGTTTGCTAGTTTATTCCTCAGAGGTAAGTGTGGGATGATTGCTGTGTTATATTGCCAATTACTATCTGATACTGCATTTAATAAAACAGGCTGTTATCACTTCATCCTTCTCCAAATGTTCCACAGCTGTTATCACAGTGTAGAAAGAGTGAGATTTAAAAAAAAAAAAGCAGTTCTGTGTCTCCTCCGATTACTCCTCTAGATTCATCTATTACATTTTCCTTCTGTTGCATTTGTTTTACGTAAAAAAATACGCTGTTTCTTTCTTATGGGATCAGTGCAAAAACTATCCATTACAATGTAAAGTTCCTGATGAATTATATAGACTTTCATTCGCGTTTTAGGGCCCACACTCTCCTCGTTCAGAAGCTGGATGAGGGACAAGCATGACTTCAGCACCCAAACTACTGGCCCAGGAATCAAATAGATGCAAAGAGGCAAAGGGTCAGACTGACACCGAGCCTAGTTCAGGCCCAGCGGGCAGCTCATCACTGGACCCAGCTCGCTTTGGCTTCAGCCACAGCCGATGCAATGGAGACACCCCAAACCAGATAGAGTGTAGTGGGCGGGCCGCTGGGAGAGTTAGACTCTGAATAACTCACAGGTGCGGGTGAGAACTGGGCTAGTGTGTCCTGACCCTTGGCTTCTCCTCTTACCAGAATAGTGTGACATGTGTGCATGCATGTGTGTCTATACACGCATGTGTGGACATGTACGTGTGCCCACATGTACCGAGGAGCACCTTGAGCACCTTCCTGAATCCCCCAACCTGGGTCATGGGAGGAGTGACACTGGCCGATGAAGGGGGCTGGGATTCTAAGCTCCCTCTGAACCTTCTACCAGCTGTGGAATTCCCCCTTCATAGCCCATATACGACCCCCAGCTGTGGCTTGATTACAGCTCATGCCAGGAGACTTATTACCTCCAGGACGCCTTAGCAAAAGATTCTGAGACCACAGCCCTTATGGCAAAACCAGCATCTGGCTCGGGGAGGCACAACCCCTCACTCTGTTTGTGACCCCTGGGTCCACCAGGTACTGCCTCCGCTCCTTCACCCTGCTCAGTTCTCTCTGCCAAGGCGACCTGTGTTAAGGGAGCCTTGTAGGGTCTGGCCTTCTGTTGGTCCATGTGGCCTCATCGCCTCCACTGTGTGGGTTGTCTGGGGACCCAGGGGGACAGAAGCAGACTGCTGTGGAAGGGAGGCATCGGCCTCTCCTAACCAAGGCTCTCACTCTGCCTCCTACAACTGCAGCCCAGAGCCTGCAGTAATTGTGCACTCATGTTGGGGAAGCTTGGAGCTGGGCAAAGTATGGACCCAGGGTAGCTGCAGGCTTGGAAGCTGCTACATCAGACTATAAACTCTCGGAACTGTGCGGGGGAACGTGTGGGGCTGAGTCCTGCACTTTTGGGGATGTTGGGTCACTTCCTTTCTGCTGACCCTGTGAAGGGCACAGACTTTCATTCAGTTACTCTGGATCATCCAGCCTGAGAACTGTCCTCTGGTCAAGGAGCTGGGAAGGACCTGGCTTCCTTCCCCCCAAGCCAGACAGGACCCACTGGCTCCCCATGTGTCCCCTCACAATCCCCTCCTGTGGTTGGTGCTGGCTCCATCTGTGTCACATGGTCCCTCTGCAGATGGTGAGTAGAGTGAAGAGTTGCTCAGAAAATAAAAATTGGAAAGAATTTTCCAGGGAATTATCTTACTTTCATTTTCTGAATTCAGTAAAGAAAGAAATATTGATGCATAAAAGGGGGTAGACTTTTAGTGAAAATAGAACCAGAACACATAAATGGGAAGCTATACTTTGCATTTTCAAATGCTGAGTTCTCAAAGAATCTGCAAGATCCTTTGGAAAATGGGTGAATCCTAAAGATTTTGAGTTTAGTTATGCTTCAGTTATAGTGCCTTAGAAATAATCAACTAAAAGGCGTGGGACCCCCTAACATTTCTCTGTTTTGTATTTGAAAGACACCAAAAACAACCAATTAATTTGAATTTTATCTGCATTAATATGTATATATTTAAATAGAGTAAGTCGATGAATAACGGGATTCAAGTGATCAAGTGATCAAGTTATGCCAAAAACTAGTAACAAGTATGGACCTCAGTTCCATGACCTGAAGAATGGTTTTGGGCTCTTCCTGTCCCTGGAGTAAGCAGATGCCCTTAGGTTACACTTGCTTGTGACAGGACTAATGGAGATGTTACTAGTGCCCACTCGAGCAAATCGATGAACAATGGGAAGACAGTGATACAGTGATTTAAATCGAGAGCTGAAAGCTTCATTATGATTCTCTAATGGAAACCATCAAAATACATAGGAGAAATATCTATCTTCTCTGTGCATCTCCCCAAGAAAATCCTGCTAAGGATTCCCTGTGCCAGCTATTGTCCAAGATTCTGACTTGCTTGGAGTATCTCTTAGTAAGTGATTCGTTGACTTCTGGCACACCACCTGTCAGCCAAGATGGAAGCGAAGGGGGAGTAAGATGGGTGGGGTCAGTTGTTCTCTTGACATGACTCACTCCAGGGCAGGGCAAGCACTGAGCTCCTGAGTCCACACATTTTTAGGGAGGGCGTGAGGACATTTTATTAATGCCATTTAGGTCAAGCAATCTGAGATATAAAAATTTAAGAGGAGACTCATTCAGACAAACAAAAATTTGGATATCAATCTTTTCAATATTAATCTAAAATAGTAATATAAGTCAACTAAGGTTGGCAGCATTAGGAAGGAATTATTAGGTTAAGAGAGATCTAAGTGCGCACAGGTAAACACAGATTTTTTATTTTTTTTATTACATTAGTGCCATCTAGATATTTCAAGTTATTTTGTCTATTTCAATAGGAATCACTTTGATTTATTAAACAATATAGTGTTATAAATCTGTGTCTACTGAAGTAGGAGTGCATCAGAATTCTAGCTTCCGTCTGTCACCTTGTAGTGACGCGGTTTTGGCTGGTTTGCTCAATCCATTTCCCTTCTTATAGCTGCTATTTTGCTCTTATAATCTTAAATTTGCTTTTGTTTTGTTCGGTTCCTTCATTGGTTTTCTTTATCACATAGGACTGACTTCTAGCATCTAGTCTCCTTTTTTCACTAGCACAAAACCTTCTAGCTCCAACCATGCCATGGCAGGCCCGTGAGGTCGCATTCTTTAGTGTGCACAGCCCTGTCTTCTTCCCCACCTCCTCCACTGATGGCCATCATGTTTCCAACTCTCGGCTACCGAGAGTCTTACTAAGATGAGCGAGGGAGGGGGATACGTATCTTTGAATCAAGTGTTTCTCCATCAGAATGCAGCCTCAGGACTTCAAATTAATTACAAGGAAAAGAAATGGTTCTTTCTTAATCCTTTGGAGATCCTCCACATTCATCCTGGGTTTCTCTTTGGCCAGGCGGTTCTCTGATGACATGACAGACGGTGAGAGGAGCAGAAGATCCCTTCCAGAACTCGCTGGCACCAGGGGAAGTCAGTCGGCATGTGTTCTAGGCCAGTGTGACTCAGCGTGTGAGCACATGTGTGCAGAGTCCCAGCACCACTAGAAATGAAATATACCCTAATCCATTGAGTCTCGGGCTCCGAGGAAGGAGCCCCAAGTCTTGTTTTAAGGAGCGCCACCTGTGGTTCTGTTCTAGGCCAAAGAGTAAGGACCACAGACTGCACGCACTAAGTACAATGAATTCTTTTCCTGGAACAATTTAGTAAAAGACTAACACAGAAAATACTCATGTGAAACACCAGGAAAAAATAGAAATAATGGCATCTGAATATACCCGGGATACTGATTAACTCCAGAACATGCAATATTCACTCAAGTCCACTAAATAATTGGTTGCAGATCACAGTTCTGCTTTGGAAAAAAAGAATCGTGTGAAGGGTGTTGATGGTGTTGATGTCATTCAGTGGGCCGTGGTCTTCGGGTGACAAAGAGCATTAGGTGCTTCTCAAGGACTTGTTCCTTTGTTCGCCTGTGTGTATGCGGGGGGGGTAGTTTTGGTTTTGTTTCTTTGTTTTTGTGATCTCACAATTCTGAGACCTTCTATAAACTCTCGCACAGTACCTGGAGCTTCTGTTTCACGACATTTGTGATTATTTGAAAGAACAATTTATAATTTAACCTTAATATGTCTTTTCCACCAGATCATAGGACCCAGGAGAACAAGGATTTTTCTGGTGACATGATAAAAATGAATGCTTAAGTTGGCATTCAATAAGACGGTCTTGTTCGTTAAAGCTCTTTGCCGCTTCCCTCACTGTGCTGAACCCACGTGTTGTACACCACTTGCTTCTTGGGGTATATCACACTGCTTTATTATTAAATTACTCTTGGGGTCTAAGATTGAGTAAATGTAGTCTTTATTTTCACTTCCATTGCTGACCAGAGAATTTTAAATGATGCATCCCAAGTTTCTGATTTCTCATTCGTTGCATAGAGCGTAACTGTAGGCGTCTTTATTTCTTCTCGCATCCCAGGTTCAGTCTCCAGCTCCTGTCAGGGCCCCAGAGCAGTCAGGAGTGAGCCCTGAAAACACTGGTGTGACTCCTCTCTCCCGAAGGGGAAAACATCCCCCTTCGGAAATGAAGGGACTTGTATGAGGCAAACGCAGGTGGCACCTTTTCCAGAATACTCAGGAGTGGGAAGCCGTGTGAGTCGCCGAGAAGAGCTGTGCTAGCTCCTGCCTCACCTGCCAGTACTCCCTGCCTTCAAGAGCCCCCGGTTGGACTCTCTGCTGAGGTGTGACTTGCTCTCTATTCTAAACTGTCCTGAATTGCCCTGCTGAGAAGACGGCAGGTCTCCATACAGTTGGGACAAAGAATCGTAACATTCAAAGAACTAAATCTGGGGCTGGAGCGATAGCCCAGTGGGTAGGGCGTTTGCCTTGCACGCAGCCAGCCCATGCCTGCCCGGGTTTGATCCCGGAATCCCATATGGTCCTCCGAGCACTGCCAGGAATTATTCCTGAGTGCAGAGCCAGGAGAAATCCCTGAGCATTGCCGAGTGTGACCCAAAAAAAAAAAAAAAAAAAAGAACTAAATCTACAGACGCCGCAAGCTCGTTGGGTCCATGGAGCTGACCCGGCTCCTCTCACTGCATGGTGGCAGGCGGCTGCAGTGTGACCCTCCATGGTCCCTGAGGAACTGGGAGCTGAAAGCAGCTAACAGCTTCCTTGGATGTTTCCTTGTGCTTCCTGGGACTCCGGATTTGATAGGATCGTGTCAACCAGCAGGACTCCACCAGCGCCGCTGTCCGCAGGGGAGCATCTACCCAGCTCTTTGGAGAGCGTCTGAGCTTTGTTTTTACTTAAGGACAACAATGAGATAACACTTTCAACAACAAATCACTTTCACGGAAAGAAGTGGTGTTAGCATTAAAATCATTTCCAAATGTCCTTTCTGCAGTGGCGCTGGGGAAAGAACTCTCGCTCATTGTAGAGGGTGTGCTGGCCGCCCAACACACCTGTACTGATTGTGACAATGCATGTCCCTGCAGACTGTGTTGTGCGGTGTGTGTTGTGTGGTGTGTGTGTGTGTGTGTGTGTTGCTCACTTCAGTACTGCCCATTTTCTGAGCTCCATCAGTTCCCTCTGTGGCTGTAGATTCTTGACAGGCTAGCGTTGGTATGGACGCACACCAAGCCAAGACCCCACTCATTCTGTGGGCTAAAACCCAGCTCTTCCTGCAGGCCATGCTAACAGGATGAAGGACCCAGCATGGAGAAGTTTATCTCTCACTCTAGGCCCAACCCCTTCCTGTGTCAGGAGGACTCAACCCCGCCTCAGAGACAAGCACCTCTGCTTGAAGTCAGTGATGAAGAATAAGCGGGGGATCTCTGGGTGGGGAGGCCCTTTAGGTCACACTTGAGCAAACAGCAGGGCACATCTGTCACATCGTGGGGTTTCAGCTCCCTCTGTGGTGCAGCTACACCTCGGTGCCAGCACTGTGGGAGGCTGTGCCTTCATGGCCTGTGAGGACAAAGGGACAGGTTTGGTGACTGGCCTCCAGGTCTGCCAGCCTGGCTCTCATTTGGGTCTCATGTGCACAAACTGTGTGATCTGGTGAAGTCTTTCCTCTCTGCTCCAGTTGTCGCTGCTCTGTATCAGAGACACAGGGGCACAGCTTGATTCAGTCCCAGCGGGTCAGTGATCACCACCCCAGGGTAAGTGTAGTTCACTGCCAGGGCACATAACACAGGAGTGACTCACCCATCTCTGTAACTTATTCTAGAAATGTTCACCTCAGCAACACGAGGAGAACCAAGATGGACAGAATATGCCGTGTGCTGCAGGGCCGGGTGGCACCTGCCACATTTTCTTTGGCCCAGGTGAGTGGCTGGAATGGGGACCCAGGATGAAGTTTTGGAAGCATTCTATTGAAAAATAAACTTCAGAAGGGCCAAGCCCACACCCGTGTTTTTCTGGAATGGATCTGTCAACAGTATTCATGTCAGAGTGGCCTTGTGCTCCGGCTCTGAGCGCAGACCTGCGCGCCCCTTTGATCTCAGCGGGGCCGTGGTGGGTCCAGGCACCGCTGACTGCTCCACGAGGAGAGCAGCGTGTGGCTCAGCTGATGGGGCAAGCACCGTTCTCGTGTCAGAGCATCTGAAAGCAGAGAGCAGCTCGGCCCAGCGCACTCCATCTGCAAGACTGTCTAAACATTTCTAGACCGCCTCAATGAGTCAGAGAACAGGAGGCATTTCCCAACCCAGGCCAGGCTGTAAGCAACCACCATCCCATTTAACAGTGAGCACTCATGAAGTCTCAGACTAAACAGTGTGCTCGGAAAGCACATGCCAAATGGATTTGCTAAGGAAGACAAACATGGTCTTAGGGCTACCTATTTATAAAACAGCCGGCCAACACTGAGGACCATTTCAGAGGATGCTTCAGAGGGCAGAACCATATACTCAAGAGCTCCGAGTTGGACAAAGTGTCTCCTGACCATCAACTGTGCAGGGCCCCATGCTCTCCATCTGCTGTCAAGCTGGCCTGAGGTCTTCAGGTGTGTCCAGCACTGCTGAGTGGACGCTCTGCCTCTTGTTAAAGGGAGTGGACAGAAGGTCCAGGCAGGTGAGATGGCACCAGCAGGGGAAACTGAGGACTCGGGAAAACCCCCATTCCCTTTCAAAATGCAATGTACTGGAGAGGTTTGAGTTACCTTCCTCCCACCAAGGTGGAATTTTCGAGATGCCTGGAAAGTCGGTCAGCCCCACAGTTGGCTTATATGTGAGGCCGAAAAGAGAGAGACAGTGACTATCTCCTCATCCACCTCTGCCACCCAGGGACCAGCTGGGAGGGCTCGGACTTAAAAGTCTGCAATGGGCCCCTGTGGCACGGGCCAGAGCCCCACAATCCAGCCAAGCCCACCAGGTAACAGTCAAGCCACACCTGATGTACACTGGGTACTTCTGCCCTCAGCCACATCACCAGGCTGCCTCCTTGGCAAAGATTTCCCTGCCCCAATTTCTCTCTGTTGTATATTTACTCCTTTTCTTGCTGAAACCCGAGTCAGTGACTTTGTGTGCGCCTCCTCCTGCTTCTCTCTTATGCTTTGGCCATTGTTCTGGGTGCTCCGAGAGGGGCTTCCTCCAGGGCATTCCTGCCTCAATTGCGGTAAGAAATTTCCTTAAGATCCTCTGGACAATTAGTATTGGTGGATGCCACAATGGCTGGCCCTGGAGCTCTGACCATTTTGCATTGCCCTGAGGCCAGACACTCTTGCTAATCAGATCCCTCTTGTTCAAATCACAATAGGAGATTGGGGACAGGATAGGAAAAGAAAGTTTGATTTTATAACTCTTTGAATAGCAGAATATTCTTATCATGAGTCCAATGCTAGCTGTTCGGGTGTTTCCCCCAGAATGGTGAAGAAAGCAAGTGGGGGTTTCTTTAAACATTTGCACGGTGGTAAATGTTAGAGCAGAGGAAGCAAGTGGCAGGATGGACAAGGTCTGTGGCTTGCCAGAGAAATGGGCTCCCTGGTACTTAAAGGCTGTGACTGTGTTAGTATTGATGACCAAAGAAGAGATTTGCAACAACTAATCTTTCAAAAAGACCAATAATTACATGCAGGTCATGGCCTATCTCTAGTGAATTTGGAGATAAATAAGTCTAGAATGGGAGAGGTATACATTCCAAGTGTTTTATTTGTCAAGGCAACCAATACGAAATAAAATTTCTTTAAAAATAAATACAATTGCAACCAAAACATAAATGGCATGGGTTTGACTTTGGCAATCAATCTAAAGCATTTAGGGACTTGGGGACTATGAAAAATGAGAATTTTAATTTATTTAGATAATTGCATGAGATAGCATTTTAAAGTTATAACTTTATCTAATCTGCATTCCTGTCTAACAGAAAACAGACAACTCTGCTTCCTCAGATAACTTCCGAACTTGCACTGAAATAATTGTTCCTATTCATGCAAATGGCCTACTCATATGCTCCATCTTCTCCAGAACTAAATAAGTATTAAAATATAAGGATTTTAAACTTTCAGAAAATAAAATATAGTTCTCTGGGCACTTGGTTCCTGGAGATGACATTTTCCTCTTTTGTGTTAGATAGAGTATTTTGACTCTATAGTAATCAGTTGCTAATAATCCAATTTCTTCTCCCAGCACTCAACACAACCACATTGCTCAGATTTTGGGATGTTTAAGCCAACCACTTCTTTCTTTTCAACTGCAAGCAATCAGGTCTCTGGCTCTCAAAAAAGCACCAGTGTTTTCTGTGGTATGCAACCAAGGTTTGGGGGGTCTCTTAGGTGGAGGTCACTGTACTGAATAGAGCAACAGTGGAGGCCAATGGACTTTCAGGATACACTGCAGTGACTGACCATCAGGGTTAGCAGACTGAGGACAGCTCCCTGTCACCAGACTGGGACAAAATTTCTAGACATCTGGGCTTCCAAAGATGGCATCACAGAGTTGCGGGGAGGGGGAATTATAGTTTGGATGCTTACAATAATTTTGGTAAGTCATGTCAATGTTTATGGTTTGGGGTACCAAGTTACAGTACCCCATGACCACCAAAGCACCCAAGATCCCAAAGCACTATCCTTATGTCACCTACAGTCCACCTCCTCCTCACCTACCCAGACTCTCCTTGCATGGTTTGATCACCTCACTTGGATAATGCAAAGCTGTGGATGTGTCACTGTTCAATACCGCTCACCACTTACTTTATCTCTGTAGTCTCGGTAAGTGAGATCATTGGTAATTGTCCTCTCTCTGACTCCTTTTGCTGAATATTATATGGCCCAACTCCATCACTGTTGGGTGATACCCAACCATCCGGCCTGGATTTTTTGCGTTGCTGGGGGAGGGGTTCCGATCCTAACACGAAAAGGATCGGACCACCGTCTCCTTCGTGTAAAATTCTACTTCCCGCAATGGGGAGAAAAGGCTGCAAAGTTTAAGAAGAGAACTCCCAGAACGACCACCAACTGGGAACTCTTTGGCACCATTGCAGCAACATGGGAAGATACCACCATTGACGACATTGATGAAGAATACAACAGACTGGTTCAGCACCTCCATGATCGTGCGAAGAATGCCAAGAGAGAGAAAGACACAAAAGGACGCCGGTCTTCAGAAACTCTCGAGCTCATTCGCCAATGTGGCAAGACACGAGCCTCAGGAGACCAAATGCTAAGGTCCAAGCTTGCTAAATGGTGCAGAGAAGCAATAAAAGAAGACCTCAAAGACAGAAGAGCAGAAATACTGGAAGATGCAGCAGAAGCCGGGAAAAACATTCGCCCAGGCCGCCTGTCCTTCGCCAACTATAAGATCAAGATGACTGTCCTCCGACGCCCTGATGGATCTATCACATCTTCCAGAAAGGCAATGGAGAAGATTATCCAGGACTTCTACTCAAATCTCTTTGATAGCCACATCCATCTGCCCACATACCAAATTCCACAGGATGGATATGTCATTCCCAACATTCTCCCTTCTGAAATCCGACATGCCATCTTGTCGGTAAAGAAGGGAACAGCACCAGGCCCAGACAAAGTCAGACCCGAACACCTGAAGAATCTGCCATCGGTACTCATCAATACACTAGCTCGGCTCTTCACACGCTACCTGTCCGAATGCAAGGTGCCCTCCCAATGGAAAACCAGCAGGACAGTTCTACTGTTCAAGAAGGGAGACATTCACGACATCAGCAACTATCACCCCATCTGCCTGTTGTCCATCATCTACAAGCTGTTTACATGAGTCATCCTGAACAGGATTGGCAGAACACTAGATGAAGGACAACCATGCGAGCAAGCTGGCTTCCGGAAAGGATTCAGCACAATCGACCATATCCACACAGTGACCAAGCTCATTGAGGTTTGTAGGGGAGTACAAGATGCCTCTCTGACTCACGTTCATTGATTTACAGAAAGCCTTTGATTCTGTGGAGACTGAAGCAGTCATCAAAGCCCTAGCCAAACAGGGTGTTCAAACCCAATACATCAAGATCCTTCGTGAGCCGTATTATGAATTCACCACCAGGATCTCACCATTCTACAAAGAAGTGATCATTGATGTCGAAAGAGGGGTTCGACAAGGTGATACCATTTCACCAAAACTCTTCAGCGCCACCCTCGAGAACATCATGCAACAATTAGAATGGAAAGGAATGGAAGGAATGGGAGTGAAGGTAGATGGTCGGCAACTATACCACCTCCGCTTTGCTGATGACATCGTTCTAATAACACCAAACATTAGCCAAGTGGCACAAATGCTGGCTGACTTTGACCGAGAATGTGGAAAGATAGGTCTACAGCTGAATCTCAACAAAACTATGTTCATGAAAAATGAACTAGTTCTTGAGGCCCCATTCACTCTTAATGGAACAAACATCTCTGAATGCAGCAGTTATGTGTACCTAGGGCGAGAAGTCAACATGATGAATGACCTAAAACCTGAGCTGCGCAGGAGGAAGAGAGCAGCATGAAATGCCTTCAAAGGCATTGAAGAAATAGCTAAAAGGACAAAGAACCTCCAGCTCTGGGCACATCTCTTCGACTCCACCATTCTCCCTACATTAACATACGCCTCAGAGACCTGGGCCCTACGAAAGCAGGATGAGAATGATATTCGGGTCTCCCAGAGAGGAATTGAAAGAGCTGTACTTGGAATATCACACCTCACACCCCACTCAAGTGAGAGAAGGAATCCGGAGTTCTGACCTCCGTCGCTATTCCAGAATCAGGGACGCTGTCTCGTTTGCCAAGGCATCGAAAATCAGATGGGCTGGACATGTAATGCGATTTGGAGACAACCGCTGGACTAGAGCCATTACCGACGGGATCCCACGGGATGTCAAAAAGATCACGTGGCCGCCCACCTACAAGATGGTCAGACTTCCTTGTCAAGACCCTGAAGGAACGGTTTGAGGCTCTTCATATTCCTGAATCAACCAGATGTCATTGGGCTACATTGGCACATGATAGGGTCCAATGGAAATGTTACTGGCGCCCGCTCGAGCAAATCGATGAATAACGGGATTCAAGTGAGGAGGGGGTTATTCTGCTTTCTGAGCTACACCTGACGCCGATGAGAGAGTATTTCGTTTCCTGACTGGATCCTCATTGTAGCCCCAGTAGAGATATCTGGAGAATGTGATGTTTCAGACCCACTGTCTTCTTGTGTTTTATATTCAGGGGTTTTTTAAGGAGAAGGACAGTCTCTGTCATACAAAGGTCAGTCAAATCTACTGGAACTCAGTTCTCTGGCTCTAGTGCTTAGGGAAATAACTAACCTCACATCATAGGCAATTCCAGAACTTTCTCTCCTTGTCATGTACTAGATTTCCAAGAGGCTTGTAAAGAAGTAAATTCCCCCCATTTCCCCCAGACAGCCACCCACCCCACCCCATCCTCCACCCACCCCATCCTCCATTCTGGAGCCTTTGGGATGATCCTCCCAGAACTCTCAGAGGTCTGCGGGCTTGTGCAGAAACAGATAAGCCACTGCACCCACTTGAGAATCTTCCCACGAGGCCCCAGTGCCCGCAGCCCTTGTTCTTTGTTTGAGTGAGCAGCTGAGTACCTGGCTCATGTCCAGGCAGCAGCCGGGCTCTCCCGGGCTCTCCCAGGCCACTCTCACCCGCCGAGGTCTGACCCCTGCTCCTCCTCACCACTTTCCAGGACAGCATCCGGAACTAACGTGGCACCAACCAGGAGGCCAGCGACTGGGAAATCCTCTCCCAGATGCTCTGTCCCTCTAACTTCAGCTACTTGGAGTAGTCAAGTTGTTTGCTCTCAGTGACAAACTGTGGAAAGGCTTGATTCTGCCACTGGGGATGAGTCCAGAGAATAAATTCTTGGCGGACTGTTCGGACTCTCCACGTCCTGGCACATCCTCAGGGAGTTCCCATACACTGTTGCCCTGGTTCTGAAGGCCGAGGCCAGCACAGATACACCCACACCGACAGCTGCCTAGATGCTTCTGTTTTCAGATGTTTTACAAAGCTCACCAACACTCCGTGACTGATTCTTTTGAGCTAGGGAGAACTTAGGAGTGTCTAATGCCAGCACAAGACAGTAAATGTTATCAGGACATTTTCCCACTGGATCTGTGAGGAACATGCTTCCAGGTGAATGCTGACCTTTCATCCCATCTGACAGTCCCTCCTGGCCCTGGGACTGCCCCCTTATTCCTGAGGTGGCTCCTTGTTCTATTTGATCCTTGTGTTTTTTCTGTGCCTAGACTTTAATATAAATGCTTGAACCTTCTAAAATTATTTCATGAACACTTTAATGTATTTAAAATAAACTGTGGTACAAAAGACCATTCATTTTCCATGTTTCCTTTAATCAGTTGTTTTAATAAATGCATCATTCCAGCCTTTTTTGCTGACTCATTCAGATTTACTAGCTGTTTAATCAGCAAATCTGAAGTGAATTATAGTCTAGTTTCCTCATTCCAGCGTTATTAGAAATATAAAACACACTCCATATTCACAAAACAAACTGGAGCTTGTAGAGTTGTTTTATATAATCTCACAGCTACTAGTAAGCCCATCAGCAGACAAGACACTATACCGTCAGATAAGAACGGAAGATTGTGCATATATGTAACTGGATCTCGAGAAAACTTATCTGATGCTCTTTAAATAGAACTTGCTTGAGTCACCAAGTTCAGTGTTAAAGTGGGAGGAATTTCTTTTTTAGATTAAAGGGAGTGAGGTAGGTCTGATCCAGGGGACGACTTCATTTCTCGTTGCTTCCCATGCTTACTTCAGCCGTTCCTCAGCCCCGCTCAGGGTCCCTGTTGGGAAGGAGGCTGTCGGATGAGGAAGAGACCTGCTGATTCTCAGTTTATGTAGCGTCTGCCACGCACAGGGCTGCTTGGAGCTCAAAATACTTGGGGACCTTCAGGGTCGTTAACGTTTGCTACTCTGACTAAACATCAGTAATTTTGCTCGAATTCCAGGGGAAATCAAGTAAATCCTTATATTTTCTTATGACTGTGACATCAAGTCATTCTCATGAATCATGGGCAATAATATCCAGAGGGCAGATGCTGTGAAACTTCTAAAGAGATGTAGGAGAGAACAAGAAAACACGGATTCTTTATCATCCAGAGTCACGACTTCCTTTAGCTGCTTCTTTTGAAATACCGGGCTCATCCTCTGCTCAGACACAAACTACCGCACCCTCCTGGACTGGTCACCTTGACAGTGGATGTAGGGGACCTTCTGCCCACACTTATCTCTACTCCTTGACCAAGTTCATTCATCAGCTCCAATTCCAAAAAAGTTAGGTCATATATTGTCACTTGATCTCATCAAAATTTTAGCTTAGATACGGAAGTTTAGGATTTGCTTCCCTACTTTTTTTCCCTAAACAATGAAAACCTGGCTTTTCATAAAATCACAGAGCAGGGAAGGAGAAATAAACATTTTTGGAGTTCTTTTTTAGCCACACTGTGGAAATAATTAGTATTCATGAACTATACCGGAGTCAGCTTAAATTGCCTTCACATTTTCACGGTTTCTCCCTAGGGGAATGTGTGCTCTGCTAGAAATAACAAACGCAAAAACAGAGCCCAGTGTGGGTCACACCTGTACCTGCCCACACTGAGCCCTGCTCAGAAATGAATCCATGCACTAGTGGGTGGCGAGCATCACAAGGCCAACACAAGCTGGGGGTTTCCTCGGGTACTAGTGGGACCTTCCCTCCCTCACCACAGGATTCCTTTCAAAGACTTTTCTTCCCTTTGCTATTTTTCCAATTTCCATACAAAAATCTTCTCTTCAAGAACCAGAGCTAACAGTTTCCTCGTTAGCTCCCCTCCTGTCCCAGAGGCACAGTGGCTTTTCCTGGTGGCATTCATGAGATCTCCTAGAAACTTGGCCTGCTGGTTGGAGCCCACATTTCTGGCCCCTCTCCCCACCCCTGCATGCTCTTTGCCTTCTCCTCCCTTCTAGGAGCTGATAGAGGAGAAACACTCTTGTCTCATCCTCACGCACTTTGGCACACCGAGACACGTGCCCTTCCAGAACTGACACGTATTAAATTTTCCCTTGGCTAATGGGCCACCATATTAAGGGTAAAATCATGCAAGACTGCTTCTGTTCAGTAACTTTTAAGTCGCCTGTGGAATGACTAATATTAGTACGCTTCCACGGGTAATTTTGAATCCACATGTATTTCTTTAATGCATACACTAGAATTTGAAGCGGAACTGAACCAGGAGAGGTTTTAATCGATTCTGTTTGGTCTCAGCATGTCGATATGAGCAAACTAAGCTTAGTTTGCAGCAAGGTGGCTCTCACTGTTTCCAACCAACACCCAAAAGCCCCTGGGCAGCAACCTGGACTCAAGGGTTGCAGGGTCTTGTGGGAACAAGCCCCTGTGTTGGCAGTCCAAGCTCCAGCGCACAGGTTCGGGGCCCATGCTGAGCTCTGAGCACAGGTGTGGCTCTGTGCAATGTGACCGGGCACCCAGCAGAGAGGACGGAGTCAAGAGAGAGTCCTCGGCAGACACAAGCAACCTACCACCAGCGCTTGTCACCGTACCTGCCTTGAGTGTGTGATAAATGCCAACTCACGGATGGTCTCGGTTCTCTGCTCTTCTGTGAATGCCTGGGATATATTTGCATACTTTGAAAACATGCCTTTGAGGGGGCTGGAAGAGCTCAGGGGCCCATGCGAAGGAGGCACATGGAGCAGGCTTGAGCTTGGGACAGGACAAGCCCTATAAAGCCAAGTGTGGCCCTAAATCCAAATGAAAATCTAAAAGTCTTTCCTCAGATAGAGCTGGAGGGTTCCTATTGGAGGAACAGGGGACAAGGCATGTGTAAAATGAAGGACACCCTGGGGTATCTGAGCTCTTCCCTCTGGGCCAGTGCCAGGGTGGGCTCATTGCTCAGGGTCAGTGCTCAAGGTGGCATACTCCTCAGGTGGACACACTCCTCAGTGAGTGCTCAGTGAGGACTCACGCTTCTCCCTGGAAGGAGGCTCCTGTACTCAGGTCAGCACGGGGCAAAGGCTTATCCCCTACACCAGTAACTGCCGTCACCCTGCACCATGTAATGGCAGCCTGAACACAGGACCTTCGGGTCCATCCCCTACCTCTCAGTTCCCACCTCTATTGTGATAAAATTTATGAAATAAAAATGCAAACTGTGTATTAAGTATAACTCCCTGGGCTTCTGTCATACGTTATGGAATCACAGTGAAGCCCTGGAGAGATGCGCTCAGCTTCTTTCATTGAATCTCCTGACCTAGGACAAAAAACAACTAATGAGTGGGCAGTGAGAGAAAAAACCAATAGGAAATACAATGAATGACTAATGGAAAAGCTCATCTGGGCAGCAAAGGTCCATGGCTGAGATTGGAAATGCAGTGGCCAGGGAAGCTTCACTCCAGGACAAGCAAAGCTCCAGGAGGCAAGAGGAGCCAGGGCGTAGGTGCCAAACATGGACCCATACAAGCGTCCAGGGGCCCCTGGCTTTGTCCTGTGCCTGCTGGCCTGGAGGTGGCCAGATGACTATTGGGGCTCCAGTGGAGAAAACTGGAGCAAGAACCAGGAATAAAGAGAAATAATAGATAAGTCATGTAGGCATAATATAGAACATTCCAGAACAATATGGGCTTCACAAGTAAAGGAAAATTATGAATATATGCACGTTTTCCCAAATTTTTATTTTGGTACCATGATTTACAACACTGTTAATAATAGAATTCAGGCATGTAACATACCAACACAGAATCCACTGCAAGGTCCAGAGTCTGGCCCCCTCCGCACTCTGCAGAATAGTCTATCATCTGCTTCTCAGAGTCTGTGCCCTTACTGTATTTTATAGCCCACCTGGGACTGTGCGTGTCACTCTCTCCCTGTCTTATGTTTCCCCCTATCCCTGTGTCTCAGCATAACCCTTGTAGTTCCAACCATGTTTCAGCAAATCACCTGATTTCATGCTTGCTTGCTTGCTTGCTTTCTTATTTGCACTTAGGGGGTGGGGAGCAACCAGTTGTGCTCAGGGCTTACTTGTGGCTCTTCACTCAGAGATAACTCCTGCCAGTGCTCAGGGAAACATTTGGGGTTACAGAGATATAAGCCAGGTCTGATGTGTGCAAGGCAAACATCCTACTATCTGTACTATCGCTCTGGCATGATTTCATGTTTTCTTAAAGCTAGGCAGTTTTCTGTTGTATTTGTATACCGGTTTCTCAATTCATTCATCTGGTCTTGGGAAGTTGAACTGTTTCCAATCTTGGCTGTTGTAAACAGTGGGGTGGCAAACATAGGAGTACAATTTTCATATAGGAATAGTGTTTGGGGGCCCGTGGGCAGATGCCAAGAAAGTATTGCTAGATGATATGGAAGATCGTCTCATAATTTGTCAAGAAGACTCCCAAAAAGAGACTCACGTTTAAGAGACCTCTCAGGCTTCTGTATTTGGAAAACTGGGGGCAGGGTGGAAAGGTGCAAGGCAGGAAGATTAGTCCAGCATTGGGCTTGGTTCTCAGGGCAGAGCACAAGGTCTGGGAATGACTGAAAAAAAAAAAGAATCAGACTGTTGGTAGACTTTTCAACAAGAGCCAAAAAGGGCAAGAAAGACAGTGCAAGGGTTAATATTCTTGCCTTGCACACGGTAACCCATGTTCAATCCTGACTCTATGTGTGGTCCCCAGAGCCCCACCTGAGCCCAGAGTCAGAAGGTAAGCCCTTATCAGAGCCAAGTGTGGCCTAAATCCAAACAAAACCAAAAGCCTTTCCTCAAATAGAGCCATCAGATTCGTGGTGGAAGAACATGGCGTGTGCAGCATGTTGGGACCCCCTGGGCTATGTGGGCTGGGCCTCTGTCTCTGTGGGAAGGGAAGGTGAGAGAAAGCTCGATGCACTCAGAAACACGGGCGAGAAGAAGCCAAAAAACATCCCAGCAGGACAGTGAAAAATGCCAAATCAGAGCCAGGATCTTGCTACTGGGCCCTGCAGATGTGTAACTGGGGTCGGCCCCTGAAGCCTGAATGAGCCAAGAGGAGCCAGGACACAGAGAGAAGCACTAGCCGGGGTGCTGAGGCTGTGTGAGACCGGTGGGGCCCCTGGTGGCTTTTGTGAGGCAGGGAGGAGAGAGATGGTCACTCTTTCCCCGTCTACCTCTACCCCTTGCCCCGGACTGAGTAGGAAGGCCATGAGCCCCAGCAGGGCACGGGCCAATGCCCCACCAGCCCCACCAGGTGGCCGTCAAGCCACACCTGCCGTCCGCTTGATCTCTAAACATGGGAGTTGATCCCCACTACCCTCTCTCAGGGAGCCACAATTCAGGCTGGAACGAGGAATTGCTCTTTGCAGGAAAGGAAAGTGGAGTCCTAGGCCTTACCCAGGGTTCCAGGTTTTGCCTTCCTTGGAGAAAGGAATTTCAGGAGTAGACAAGTAGTGAGGTAGAAACATTTTTATTTGGAGGTTCTGGGAAGGGGAAAGGAGGAGAGAATGTAAGAGAGAAGTAACTCACTCTCCATAGGAGAGAGCCTTTAATGGCTTAAAGGTGGGCCTTTATATGACTATTTCTCAAGCTGCCCCATGTGGGGCTTCTCCAAAGGTGGAGAGATCCTTGGAGGGGCCTTGGCTGGAGCTTCTAGGGCAAAGGAGGGGATCACCGTTGTCATAAATTGGTCATTGCAGCCCAGCTCCTCAAGGACTCCTCAGTGCCAGGTGGTTATTATCAGGTCTAGGCCTTGATTCTTGCAAATTACTTCTCAGAAGTTCCATTTGCCCTGGGCGCTCCCCGTCTGCCTGCCTCAGGTAGGATGGAGCCCTGGGACACAGGTGCAGGGACCAGCTGCTGTTGCTGGTGTGGAGTTGTGGAGTGAATGACCGAGACTAAAATTAACATGTGAGAAATCACAGCGAGTAAATTAAAAAAGGAAAGAAGAGAACCCACATCCCACAGTCACCTCTATACAAACGGCCCAGCTTCATGATTTACAACTAATGACTGAAGAGACATCAAGCCAAAGAAACTCGAAGGTGAGCAGGCTTTCCCAGACGCCTGCTGAAAGCTCTGGGATTTCTCAGAGAGGAGCTAGCCGGCCCCAGCCCCCCACCAGCACTGCCGGAAGCCCCAGAAGTCACACCCACATCCCAACTTCACAACTGACCTCAGAAGAGATGAAAGCCCAGCCAAAGAACTAGTCTTCAGCTAAAAACTCCGGGGCACCCATGGGGTGATTGATGATTCCACTTGCCCTTTTGTTGTAACAAGCAATATAAATTAATTATTTTGTACCTGCCAAAGGGCAGGCTGGGAGTGTGGGGGTAGAGGGGAAACTGGGGACCATGGTAGAGGGAAGGTCGCACTGTGGTGGGATTGATGCCGGAGCACTGAAGGAATGAAACAACTGTGTTATGAATAACTTCGTAAACCAGTGTTTAAACAAGGGGAGGAAAAGGAAGAAAAGAAGAGAAAAGAAAAGAAAAAAAAGAAGAGAAGAGAAAAGAAAAGAAAAGAAAGAAAAGAAAAAAGAAAAGAAAAGAAAAGAAAAGAAAAGAAAAGAAAAGAAAAAGAAAAGAAACAAAGAGAAGAGGAGAGTAGAGGGGGAGAGGGGAGAGGAGAGGAGAGGAGAGGAGAGGAGAGGAGAGGAGAGG
>JAJIBD010016363.1:0-16008 GCA_021461705.1 Cryptotis parvus | reverse complement strand
AAAAAGTAATACAGACAGGGGCTGGAGTGATAGACCTGCGGAGAGGGTGTCTCCTTGCACGCGGCTGACCCAGGTTCGCTCCCTGGAATCCCACCTGGTCCCCCAGCACCGCCAGGAGTCATTCCTGAGTGCAGAGCCAGGAGTAATCCCTGGGCATTGCCTGGTGTGACCCCAAAAGAAAAAATAAATCAATACAGTCTAGTAAGAGCGCCCGATTCTATGTACATCCAAACAAAGAGCAGTACAGAAAGAAGGTGCAGCAATCACATACAAAAGTGCTGATATGACCTTCCTCTGTAACCACATCCATAAACATGAACTGATCAACTAGTCAAAGTAGGAGCAAATATATCCAAATAAAAGACATGGAAGAAAAAGATCTGCTAAAGACAAATCTTAACTGTCCTCTCACATTTCATCCACTTGCTGAGACTGGCACGTCAGAACAGGACACAGAAGAGTGTACACACAGAAGACGGGTGAAAACCACCTGCTGCATAAAACTTATGGGTGCTGAGACGCCTACCACGGGAGAAACCAAAGGACAGAAGCCAAGGTGGGAGAAGGTGGAATAACACAAAAGCAAAAGCGGCTTCACTGAAGTTGTGTTGTTGGAGCGGTCACACTCGGCGGCGCTCAGGGCTTACTCCTGGCTCTGCACTCAGGAATGACTCCTGGCAGTGCTCGAGGGACCATGTGGGATGCCGGGATTGAACCTGGGTCAGCTGCATGCAAGGCAAACGCCTCTACCCCGTGAAGAAGTCTTCTTAAGCATCATGAATAGTACTGGAAAGAGCAGGTGGAAGAAGAACGGGGAAATGTAAAAACCACCACAATAGGGTCAGAGAAACAGCACAGGAGGTCTGGAACCTCCCTGTGCGTGCAGCTGGCCTGGGCAGACCCCCAGTCTGAGCGCTGTCAGGAGTGGCCCAAAGTCCGACTAAAAGAATAAGTACGTAAATACCATCCTAACATGCGACAGCCCCATTTCCATGAGTACTTCTATCAGTTTCACAGGTGGACATAAAAGCATACATAAATGCATATGTAAGACAGAAGAGCACAGGTTGGATTGGCCCTTGTCCCCAAAAGCCCTACCAGCACAGTTAGGAGTCAGCCCCGAGCACAGGCGGGTGACAGCCTCACCCCCGCCCGAAAGGGGACATGGCGCAGTGATCACAGTCTCGCTCGCGAGCCAGCGCGCGTGCTCAAGCCCGGCTGCCAGAAGCTTCACACCCTGCCGGCGCGCTGTCCCAGATGGCAGGCGAACAAACGCGTTTCCAGTTCACTCTGGCCAACTCTGCAGCACCACAACCGAACCACCCTCAGCAAACAATCAAACCAAAGTGTCGTTCCACAACTGAAACGTATGCCCCCCCCCCCCATGAGCAATGTGCAATCTTACGTACACACCCCCAGCGAGCACCACAACCCGGGTGTGGTTGGGGTCACTGTAACAGTGCAACAAAACTATACAAAAGGGCAGGGGAAAGGAAAATGAAAATCCAAAAAATTAAGGCGTGAGAGGTGCTCTGAAGAGAACAAATGTTCAGCCATTCATCAACATGAAACAGTCACTGCTGTATGTTCTCACAAGGGAAAACCATAGAGCAATGAGAGTCAACCATGTAGAGCAATGAAGGCTTGCAGGCATCAGTCCCAGCTGTCATGGCTCAGGGACCATGTATGGTGCTAGGAACTGAACCAGAGCCAGACACTTGCGGCAACTGCCTTTAGCATTCTCGCCTCTCTCTCTCTCTCTCTCTCTCCCACCCCCCAGACAATAAATAATTTATTTTTGCTTTTTTTTTTGAGGGGGGTCACACCCGGCAATGCTTAGGGGTTTCTCCTGGCTCTGCACTCAGGAATTACTCCTGGCGGTGCTCGGGGACCATATGGGATGCCGGGGATCGAACCCGGGCTGGCACAGGCCGGCCACATGCAAGGCAAACGCCCTAACCGCTGGACTATCGCTCCGGCCCCACAATAAATAAATTTTAAACACAGAGTTAGGAAGTGACCAGAGAGATAGTACAGCACGTAGGGCATTTGCCTTGCGTGCAGCCGACCTGGGTTCCATACCCAGTATCCCACAATGTCCCCTGGGCTGCCAGGAGTAATCCCTAAGTGCAGAGCTGGGCGTAAGCCCTGAGCCCTGCCGGCTGTGGACCAGAAGCCAAGAATCAGCTACACCTTACAGTGCTTTTCTCAGCTATCCCAAGAGCGACTTCTCTTGGGGCCACCTGAAGACGTCGGGGCTGGCGCGTGTCACATAAACCTCAGTACAGGTACCACAGAAGCTTGGGCCCTGTTCCTTCCGACTCCACAAAAGAACTGGCAGTAAGAAGAAACTTCCTAGAAATCTGGCAAACACTCGAGAGCTTCAAGACACGGGTCTTCCTCAACTTACAGGTGGGTACACCCCATTAAGCCTGATGGAAAGGAAACTGATAATACCTTCCACTAAGAAACACGTTGGTATACCTAACACCTAGCTTAGCCTCACTTACCTCAAATGGCTCTAAGTAAAATCGTTTTATTTCAAAAATGTGAGACGAGGGGCCGGAGTGATAGCCCAGCGGGTAGGGCCTTTGCCTTGTACACGGCCAGCGCATCCCATATGGTCCCCGAGCACCGCCAGGAGTAATTCCTGAGTGCAGAGCCAGGAGAAACCCCTGAGCATTGCTGGGTGTGACCCAAAAAAAAAAAAGCAAAAATGTGAGACGAGAGTCCCATAAAGCCAAAGCCAGGAAAGGAGCCGAGTAGGAGGTTCCGCTTGTTGCTACTGTCAATATCATGGAGCTGACATGCAGCCCAGGGGAAGACCAAAATTCGAATCAGTTTCTACTGAAAGCATCTCATACGTGTGCCGTAAAGCCTCTCAGCTGGGATGTCTGGGCGGAAACTTAAGCTCATCATTAACGCTGTGCCTGCCCCGTGCGCTAGGGGCTTCCGTCCATCTTTCCGGACCACCTGAGATGTGTAAGGCGTGGGCAGATAGGGAGGGACGGCCATTGAGGGGCGGCCCCCCTACACCACAGACAGAACTCAAAACCTGAATTTCATGAATGAGTCACCGAGGTTCCCAACTTCCAAAATTCAGATTACTATGTACCACACAACACAGTCCAGCCATATGTTGATCCAATATTTACTAAGTCAGGGGAACGAACGTGAACAAGTCACACCAACCGAGTACCTTCCCTGGCAGAGCTCTCCAGACAGACCCCTCAGGCACGGCCAGGAAGCACACCCAATACTACTCACGAGCGCAGCCGTCGGAGCAGCGCTTTCAGAAAACCATGCAGCAGGGTAAAGGGAGAGATGAGGCAGTTGCAGATTTGTCTCAAGTAAGGAGCTGAGTCTGTGAAGAGGACTCTAGATCATGGGGATTTCAGAGAAAAGGACCAAGGTCAGATACGCACATGTGAGCTGTTCAACAGCAGCAGGGGCCTTCGAGGGTGGAGGAAGGGCGAGGCACAGCGAGGCGGGGTGAACAGCATGAAGAGACAAGAGAGGGTTAGAAGGAAAGCCGGCCCTGCCGGGAGGTCTAAAAAAGCACGGCCGGGCGCCTGCTTGCTCTGCGTCCTGCCAAGGGCGCCTGGGACCCGGCACCAAAGCAGCACAGCGGAGCTGACCCCTGAGCATTGCTCGGTGTGGCCCAACCCGCAAAAAGAAAAAGTAGACTGAATAAAAACTTAAGGAAAGAGAGAACAGAGTACTTCAGAATTTTGGAATCAACAAGTCTCAGAAATAACTTCTTCCAAGAGTTTTTAATTTTTTTTTCTCTTTTTGGGTCACACCCGGCAATGCTCAGGGGTTCCCTCCTGGCTCTGCACTCAGGAATCACTCCTGGCGGTGCTCGGGGGACCATACGGGATGCCGGGATCGAACCCAGGCCGGCACAGGCCGGCCACGTGCAAGGGAAACGCCCTATCCGCTGGGCTATCGCTCCGGTCCCCGAGTCTTTAATTTTTAAGGAGAAAAGAAAACTGCGACCCAGAAAATTCACTTGGCGCTCCAAAGGCAAGCGTGGAATGAAGGGTGGTGCGCCCGGGTACCCCTTCCAGGGCATCTGGGTTTATCACGGCCTCCTGTGCTGAGCTCAGCGATCTCCCAGGCAGTACACAGGCGCACAGTTGGGAATGACCTTTAATTATACAACTGTACTTAAAAATAGCAGGAGCTCCCTGGGAGGAGGGGTGGAGTATTTTTCCTCAAAGTTCAATATAAAGCTATCAACCAGACTATTTGTATATAGTTAAACTAGTTAAATTTATTTATAATTGCTACTTTTTTTCTATGTAATGTTAATAATGTTACAGTAATGAGTCCACAAACATGCTCACAGTATCGCAAGGTCTAAATAAGCTAATTCAGACCTTCAAGGAACATAAATGACTCACTTCTACATGATCTAATCCTAGGCAGAGCCAAGGCTACCAAATAACGTTGGTATTAGGCTGCATAATGTCCATTACAAATCAGGCCAAACCCAGCGGTGTGGAGACAACCGGAAATGGCCGGCTTGCTCCTCGTGGACGCTGTGCTCAGGTTTCTGCCTCTCATTCTATCTGCAAGTTCTTAGATCAGAATAACAATTAACTCCCGTGGGGACGCTGACAGCTCGGAGGTTACAGCACAGAAGTTACTATTTTCTAGGGGGTTCTTGTATTTTAATAGCAAACTCAAAACTTTTCAACCCCCAGGGATCAGCTGTCTGGTTAGCAGGGTGTGTTAATCTGTTTTGCTCTTTTTTGGGGGTCACACCCAGCAGAGCTCAGGAGTACTCTTGGCTCTGACTCAGGAATTACTCTTGGCAGTGGTCAAAGGAGCATTTGGGATGCCGGAGACGGAGCCCAGGCCAGGCAGGTGCAAGGTAGAGCCCGACCTGCTGTACGAGCTCACCAGCGCCCAAGGAGAGTTGTTCTGAAGACCCCTGAGCAACTCAACCTCAGCAGCCAGCCACTGGCTTCCTTTACCCGAAAGGGGAATGCTCCCATTTGGCAGGATTTGACAAGTTGTGTTTTTTCTTTTGAGGGGGGTGGGCGAATCACAACTGAGGGGTTGTCTGGGAATTCCCCTGTCATTCATTTACATGGAATAATCTATTTTTTGTTGTTTGCTTTGGGATCAAACCTGGCAATGCTCATGGAATGCTGAGGCTCAAACCAGGGTTGGCCACGCACAAGACACTATTCACCTCTCCGGCTCCCAAGAATACCTTTTTCTAGTAGGGCCACACCCTGCAGTGCTGAGGGGCCACTCGAACCACACATGGCGGTACTGAACAGGACGCTGGCGTTGGGCGAATCACACATGCTCTGTCTGGCTATGGCACTGTTCCCAGCCCTGGGACAATTCTGGAACACTCCTCCACATTTACCTACCGTGTAATAGGGGAATCCTCTACCAATTACTGCTCGACAATCAGTCACAAACATAAGACGTGGCCCAAGAGGAAACAGGAGTAACATGCAGCCTCGCCTGCACTGTAAACTAGTGCAAGCTGGTCTCACTACCAGCACCATGAAGTCACTTTTTTGGGGGAGGTCACACCTGGGGGTGCTCAGGAGACCATATGGGATACCAGGAATCGAACCCAGGTTGGCCGCATGCAAGGCAAACGCCCTACCAGCTGGGCTATCGCTCCGGCCCCAAGACACTCCTTTTTTGTCTCAAGATTTTTTTTTTTCTTTTTGGGTCACACCTGGCAATGCTCAGGGGTTACTCCTGGCGGTGCTCAGGGGACCCTGTGGGATGCCGGGGATCGAACCCGGGCCGGCCACATGCAAGGCAAACACCCTACCCGCTGGACTATTGCTCTGTCCCCCTCAAGATTGCTCTGAAGGGTCACACTCAGCAGTACTCAGAGGGCCATATGGGGTACCGAGGACTGAACCTGGGTAGGCAAACACTGCCCGCTGGACTACTGCTCTGGCCCTAGAGGTCACTCTTGACATACAGCCAGGAGTAAACCCTGAGACCAGCGCGTGGCCTAAATCCCCCTGAGCCCTGCCAATGTGCCACACATGGAAACACTAGCTTTCATTTACTGAATGTGAAGCATGTACATTTTTGGGGTCACACTCAGTGATGCTCAGGGGTTACTCCTGACTCTGCACTCGGGAATTACTCCTGGTAGTGCTTGGAGGACCATATGGGATGCTGGGAATCCAAGGCAGGTCAGCTGCGTGCAAGGCAAACTCCCGCTTTTCGCTCCTGGCCCCCAAGTAACTTTTTATGAGATAGAACTATACTATACTTAAGCTCAGTGCTTATTAAACAAGAAACATTACTTAACTATAAACAAGGAATGTACTATAACTATTCCCTGAATTCATAACAGCATTTCATCTTGACTTCCCTGTGAAATAATACCCAAGCTAGCATCTCTCCCAAATTCTGTTCTGTAGAAAAATAATGAATGGGGCTAGAGTGATAGTACAGTAGGGGAGGGTGTTTGCCTTGCCCGCAGCCAACATGGGTTCGATCCTGGCATCCCATATGGTCCCCGGGCACTACCAGGAGTAATTCCTGAGTGCAGAACCAGGAGTAACCTCCGCACATCACTGGGTGTGACCCAAAAAAAAAAAAAATGAGTGGATGGGCAGAGAGAGCTCAAGAGCTCACGCTTCACACACAGGAGTCCAAATTCCATTCCTGGTACCTCAAGGACTCCAGAGCACTTTGAAGAGCAAATACTGAGAGCCAAGCCAGGAGTGGCCCCAGAGCACTCCATATTTTTTTTTTTAAAAAAAGTGTGTGTGCGAGTGGAGCCTGAGTTGACTGAGTGGCAACAAATACCTGACTTGTAAGCAGAAGACAGAGTTTTGGTTTGGTTTTTTTTTTTTTCCTGCTTTTTTTAGGTCACACCTCACAACAAGCCAGACGACCCCCCCACCCACTCCATGCGTGCCGCCATTTTCCACATCCGGACTTCCCTCTCTTCAGAACTCCACCCAGCCGACCAGCCCACCACAGCCCGGATCATCGACACCCACCCTGCAGCCGTTTCTTCCTCAATCTGGCCCAGGTATGCTGGTCCAGAGACTCTTAGACATGGGGCAGAGCGGTTCCTTGCTCTCCCTGTGCCCAGCCGTTCATGAGGCAGTCGGGAGGCATGGTGGGTTCTAGCCTTGGCCCACCACCCTGGCAGAACCTCACAACAAGCCAGACGACCCCCCACCCACTCCATGGGTGCCGCCATTTTCCACATCCGGACTTCCCTCTCTTCAGAACTCCACCCAACCGACCAGCCCATCACAGCCCGGCTCGTGCGGCCGCAAGCGGCGTTTCATCAATAAATGCTTTATTTGGAGGTGTTTAAAGAATATGCCTCCCGAACAGCAAGCCTAGCAAGCTGCTCGTGTTGTATTTGACATGTCAAATGCCAGTAACAATTATATTAGGTCATTCCCATGACCTAATATAATGGTTTTAGGCTCTTTATGTTCCTGTAGCAAGCCGATGCCCTTTGCTCTACTGGCATGAGACAGGACATATGGAGATATTACTGGTGCCCGCTCTAGCAAACAGATGATTAACGGGAAGATCGTGATCGTGATCGTGACCCAGCGATGCTCAGGGGTTACTCCTGGCTCTGCACTCAGGAATTACTCCTGGTGGTGCTCAGCGACCACATGAGATGCGGGAATTGAACTTGGGTCAGCCGTGTGCAAGACAAACACCCTCCCGCTGTGCTGTCGCTCTGGTCCAGAAGACAGTGTTTGATCCCCAGGGCAGCCCACACGTGCCAAGTACAGTTCACGTAGCTCTGCAATAACGTGGCACAATCTTGGATGCACCACAGCCAGGTGATGTGCAAGCACTGCAAGGGAAAGGTGTGTGCGTATACATCCCACTGCTTGTTGGTAAGTGTGTGTATACACATCCCACTGCTTGTTGGTAAGTGTGTGTATATACACACCCGCTGCTGATGGACCCTAACACTGCTTGTTGATATGTGTGTATGTACACACACCACTGCTTACTGATATGTGTGTGTGTATATATACATACACACATACACAAGAACCAGAGGGCATTGTGCTGAGTGCCTGAACAGGAAGCCAAGGGGCAGGATGGAATGAGTGCCTCCAGTATGGGATAAAGTCTCACTGCAAGGCAGCAACACATTCCCAAAGGGGACAGCTGGAGTCGGTCCAGAAAACTGAGTTTATGGGGCTGGGGTAACGATGAATTGCCCAAGGGCCGTTGGAACCTTGGTGCTGGTGGCAGGAGGCGGTCTTGAAGGATGCATGCATGAAGCAATCAGTACCAGTCCCGAGAATCACAACAAAGATGAAAAGGGAAAGCAGTGTACCGCTGCAGAGTGCTACAAGCAGGCCGCAACACAGCGGGGGGGGGCGTTTGCCTTGCATGCGGCAGACTGGGGTTCGATCCCGGCATTCCATGTAGTTCCCCAAGCACCACCAGGAGTAACCCCTGAGCATCCTGGATGTGACCCAAGGAGCAAAAAAAAGGTAACACAACCAAATGGCAAATACCACAGCCAAGCGTGTGCACCCCTCCCGGGCACTGCCATTACAATAGCAGCAAGCGGCACGGAAGGGCAAAGAACTCATGAGGTAGTCTAGCAAGACTGCGTGGGGAAGCGGCAATATCCAATGTTGTAAATGATCCCGGGGCACAGAGCCAGGAGTTAGCCCTGAGCACCACAGGTGTGGCCCAAAGCCTCCCAAATAAAAATCTTTTAAAAGCCCCAAATACACAAATTAATACTAATTTACTAAGAAAAAAAACTGGGGAGGAGCCATAGTTGGTGGTACCTGGAGATGACGCCTAGGGAGGCGGGGACAGAGCAGCGTCAATGGCGGGCAAGGCAATGTCTTAACATCTCTCGGGCCCTATTTTCAATAATTTAAACAAATAAATATCCAGAGTTCTAAAGATAAAGGTTAAAGTTGAATTGAGAGGTTATAGAGTCCAATAAAGACTCTCCATGAGATTTCATCAAAGACAACCAAATCTTGGACGAGAGGCCCTAGCCCAGGAGTCACGGGGCTGCTCGGACCCGCTGCTCCTGCCCGAGCTATGGCCCGGCCGGTAAAGCATCTGCCTTCCGTGCAGTCAATCCAAATTGGATTCCTGGCATCCCATACGGCTCCCTGAGCACCTCCAGGAGTGATATCTTAGGGCAAAGCCAGGAGAAACCCCTGAGCGGTGGGCAGTGCCATATCACTCCCCGCCCCGCAAGTGACGAAATCTAGCTAAGCAGAGCCAAACCTGGCCATTTCTCAACTGGGAAAATTCAAGATGAAAGGAACAGGTTGAGATTCGTGCAGTAGATTATGCCCAAGCAGGTCCTGAACGAATCACCCAATCGGTTCTACAACACAAAAGAAACTATTCTGTTAAGAAAACATAAAAACAGGGTATAATGAAATGCCTTTCCTGAAGCACTTATTTCTTCTATGATAGTTAAAAGCTTTTTCTTCAAAAGTGCTAATAGTGTTTAGCGCCTGAATGCACAAAACTTAGTAGCAGAAAGTCACCTTGGGCTGGAGATGGCAAAGGTGTTTGCCTCCCACCTGCTGGCCAGGAGCAAACCCCAGTATGACGTATGGTCCCAGGAGTGATGAGTCCCCAGCCGGAACCAAAGCCTGAGCACCACTGGGTGTGACCCAAAGCCAACTGAACAGAAAAAAGAAATGAATCTACACAGCACAGCGGGACGGGGTTTTTTGCCTTGTGCGTGGCCCACCCGGGTTCGATCCCCGGCATCCCATATGGTCCCCAAGCACAGACAGGGAGTGATTCCTGAGATCAGAGCCAGGAGTAACCCCTGAGCGTGCCGGGTGTGACCCCCAAAAAAGTTCAAGCCAAGTAGACTGCAGTGACTCCCAAAGGTCAAGACGCCCCCACTGGCCAGGCAGTTTACCTCAGGGCTGCGGCCATGACCACCCCTGCCCTGTGTCCTAGTCTTCCCTCTGACAAAACAGGCTTTTGTCTGGAGTCACCAGATGCCTCAGCACATGCCTTAGCCAAGTGCCAGAGGCGAAGAGCCTAGATAACACAGAAGAAGTTGGGGCTCATACACCGGATTAGGAAACACTAAACCACAATCCCATTGAGCAAGCTCTGGCAGTGCCCAGGGCCAGGCAGGAGCGAGGTTGGAGCTGGAGCGCAGAGCAAGGCTTCCCTGGCTTCCTCAGATGGCTTACTTGGCTGCCAAGCTGGCTTTCCCTTATCTCCTCGGCTTATCTTTTAAAAGCACACTGGCAAAACATGGGGTTTGAGGAAAACTTTAGCACTTCCAAGCAACGGAGGGCGCCTTGCTCAGGCCAACTCAGGGCACTTTAATAAAAGTTATGAGCCTTCACGCTTCCCAGAGGAATCCCTCTGGCTTTCATCTTGGCAGACCAGAATATTAATGGACCGTCCTTGAGGAGCAGTAAAACACTCAATATCCGACCATTTCCTGTATCCTGAAATGCTAATACGAAACGGTCAAGCTGAAAAAATGACCCAGGGTGTGGTGTGGAGAGGGAGCCCTTTCCCCCAGTGCCAGGCTGCGGGGCCCAGGGCCGGCCCTCCCTGCTCTCGCCAGCAAACTGCGTCAAAGCCTGGAAGAAGCCTCCTTAGGGCCTCCGCCTGCGCAGGTCTCTCCTTAGCCCGCGGACTCAGGCCCGGCTCTGCTGGCACATGCCGGCTCCCGTTTAGGAGCTGGTCACCACCTCAGTGCTTTGGGCAAGGCCTGCCCTTGCTCTAGACTCTTTCAGATGTTTCTTCGACTCTTCTCGAGACAGTAAGGCTCGGGATACTTCACCTGTGCTGCTGGCCGGTCTGAGCAAGGGCGCCATCCAACATGGAAGGACTTCTACCCAGGCACACAAAGGAAAACAGATTCCACGGTAAAGGTAAAACACTTTCTTACTTCACTGGCCATCAACAAAGAGGTTACAGAAGATGAAGCGACCCAAATCAGGCCCCCTCTGCTCTGCTGGTAATTAAACTCTGCTTTGCACCACAGCTTATTTCTAAAATCTTATGAGAGCTCTTTTCCTGGATTAAAGCTCACACCCTACTAGGATGTTCAGAAGCCAGATTTTCAGACTTATTTGCTGTGTTTACATCCTATTATTTGCTTCTTTTGCCTCGTAAGTCTACTTCCATGGGCCAAACATGACAAGGGGTTTGGAACTTGTGTGTGTGTGTGTGGTGTGCGTGTGCGTGCGCGCACGCCAGGGAGATGGCAAACTCAGCTGCCAGGCGGAAGCCCTGGGCTTGGCTCCTAGCAGCTCCACCACTGCTGACGGCCCCAAGCAGCTCTGAGCAGCACCAGGCCCAGTTTGACCAGGAGTTCGTCTGGGGGCTCCTGAGCACTGCCTGGGAGCGCCACCACCCCAAAAGTAAAAATACTGTTTTGTGTTTACGTAACACCCATAAAGGAAAACTACCTGGGTTCGATCCCCGGCATCCCATGTGGTCCCCTGAGCACTACCAGGAGTAATTCATGAGTGCAGAGCCAGGAGTAACCCCTGAGCATTACGGGTATGACCCCAAAAAGAAAAAAAAACCACAAAGGAAAACTACATAACCATGTACGGGCACACCACCACACACTCGTAAACATAGACAGCCTGTAACACACAGCAAGCATCTCCACGAACAGTTCTTAGCAGGACTGGACATTTCTGGAGTCTGGCTTGTGCGGATGGGGCAAGTGCATGACTCCTCCTGAACAGCCGACATCTGCCGGGCAGCCTCCCTAAGGGGGAAACTACCCAGTCCTAAAGGCCAGTGTGCCATTATGAAAAAAAACCTGGATTGTAACAGGAAAGAAAGTCCCTATTAATTCTGCTTCATGAAGAACATTTGCTAGAAAAGCCCAAACTCTTTTATTCTAACCGAAGCTACTATTTTGTGGTACCAGGAGGAGCTGGGACAGACCCAAATGATCACAGACAAAAACAAACAAACCAAGGAAAACCCCCATAAAACCAAAGCAAAGCAAACAAGCCAAACCAAACAAAAACTCACCTGCCTGGAAAAACAGGAGAGGCTGCAAAGGAAAAGAAAAGAAACAGAACAAACATTTGTCGCTGACCTACAACTACTAGACCATCATATATTATGCATTTACAGTATAATTTTATTTTTTAATTTTTTAAAATTTTTTTTATTTTTTGCTTTTTTTTGGGCCACACCCGGCAATGCTCAGGGGTTTCTCCTGGCTCTGCACTCAGGAATCACTCCTGGCGGTGCTCGGGGACCATATGGGATGCCGGGATCGAACCCGGGCGGCATGGGCGGCTGCGTGCAAGGCAAACGCCCTATCCGCTGGGCTATCGCTCCAGCCCCTACAGTATAATTTTAAACATACAGAATTCAAGAAAAATGAAGTTTGAGAAGGTAACTTGCGAGATTCCACGTCTATTAAGTGCCTAGCTGGGAGGTCTGAGCATTCGTGTGAATACTACACAGCAGAAGCGTGCAAGGTGGAAGAGGCAGTGAAAATCAGGAAAAATTGGAAACTGGTGGACGCGGAAAAGGGAAGCGCTCTCTTCTGCTGCTCACAGTGAAATGGGGCAGAATGCTCCTTAATTCAGGCTCAATCCAGTGAACCGAGAGAAACAGAGGCTGTGCCCTCCTACAGCACTACCCCTGGCCTGAGACGTTCTGCTGTCCCATGCCAGCCCACCAAGGACATTTCTGCTGGTGCTCGTTGAAGACTCTCATTCAAATTAACCACGCACATACTTAAGCAAATTTCTTCATGGAATTTCCTTCTCGGGCATCCCACCCCATCTGGGAAGTCCCTTTCCAGTTAAGGGCTCTCTAACAACGATGCCTACCCAGGGACAGCTGGTTCCGTGCTCAGGGACCCGTAGGCTTCCACAGTGAGGGCTTCACTCCAGCCACTTGGGCAATCTGGTGCCTGACTTCTTTGTAACTTTAACAACATTTAATTATCGCTGTGTGATTATCGGACTCTCCAGTCTCTCCGTAAGACTCTAGGCCCTGGCGCCTTGCTCCTTATTACCCCTAGGGCCGTCACCCGACTCTCCTCCCAGCAAACCGGCGTCACCAACACTCCCTGTCAGTAAATGGTTCAACGCAAGCCCCAAGCCTGAGCATGACAGAACCACTGACTGCTTCCTCAATCTCACCCAAAGACATCAATTATCTAGTCTGTATCGACTGAATAACGGACCTCATTCCCAGTGAATGGAAATGTTACTGGCGCCCGGAAGGAGAGTGATACAAGTGATCAACTGAACTAACGTTTTCCAAATCTCACCACTTTGCTTTCTTTCCTTCTAGTTCAGGTGCCCAGCAATCATCTTTTGGGGAGGCAGGGGTCAGGAATTTGGGGTCACACCCAGCAGTAGCGCTAATTCCAGCTCTGCACACAGAAACCACTTAAACACCTTCTCAACATGTATGTATAAGGCCCGGTACCACACACCAAAAGGTCCTATGCTAACTGTCTCCTAATTCCCTCCAAATCTTGCTCTCGGACCTGCTCTCCAAGTGGCATTAAGCACTGTTCTTTTTTTTTTGGGGGGGGTCACATCTGGCGACGCTCAGGGGTTACTCCTGGCTCTTCGCTCAGGAATTATTCCTGGTGGTGCTCGGGGAGCGATATGGGATGCCGGGATCGAACCCGGATTGGCCGGTTGCTAGGCAAACGCCCTCCCTCGCTGTGCTATCTATCACTCCGGCCCCTAAGCACTCTGTTCTTTCGGAGCCAGAGACAAGACAGCAGGAAGGTCCTGCCTTGCAAGTGGCCAGTCCAGGCTGGATCCCGGCACCTCATACAGTCTCCTGAGCACCAACAGGACTGACTCCTGACTGCAGAGCCAGAGTAACCCCTGAGCACAGCCAGTTGTTCTCCAATGCCCCCAAAAGCACTGTTCTTTAAAAGCTGAAAACCAGGAGGTAAAGTGACATGCAGGACAGCCAGTCAGTAGCAATATTATAAACCACAGTACCTAAATGGAGGGAGACACAAAGAAAAGAAAAAGGTGCCCATCACAGAGGCGGACTGGCAACACTGGCGGAGGGAAGTGGGCACTGGGGAGGGGGTCTGGTGTGGGAACCTTCTATGCCTGAAACTAAATCACAAATAACATTGCAACTTTGCAATTGACTGTGATTCAATAAAAATTTTAAATAAATAAAAAGTGAGAACTGAAAAATCAACCACTTTAATCCACTAACATTAGCTTTCAACAATCATCAGGAAGATTTCCAACCTTTCTTTACTTTTTGTTTTTTTGAGCCACACCTGGGGTTGCTCAGGGCTTACTCGAGCTCAGGAATCACTCATGGCGGTGAACAGGGACCTTAGGAGGGGCCAGAGAGCAAAGCCGGGGCGCGCGCAAGGCCAACATCTTGCTTGCCATGTCTCAGCCCCAAGAACCCGAACTCCTGAGCAAAGCTTCCAAGGCTCTGCCCCCGGACCGTGCGTCAGATTCCCGAGTCACTGGCCTCCTGGCCTCGCGGCTCATCGCGATTCCCCAAGTCACGGCGGAATCGCAGCTTTGGGCATGTGATTCCCTCTGCCTGGACCGTGGCTTCTCCGCTATTTTCTTCCTTTGCCCACTCCACTCTCCTTTGGTCTGTTTCAACCTCTGAAGGGAGAACCTGCCTGGCCCTGCGCGACGCGGCCCTGTTACGATGCCGCCACGCTACCATCTGCTGCCATGACTCACCAAACCGGCCACTAACGATCCGTCCCCATGTCGGAAGAGAAACTACTGACCCCGGTCATCTTCATCTACTCCTCAGCCCGTGCCAGCACAGTGCCGGCTACCTGGACAGAATGGCCGCAGAGAGAGAGCACACACAGAGCTGGGTGTGTGTGTGGGGGGGTGCTCCCCATCGCTGCTCACTCCACAAACACTCAGGAGAGAAAATAAAGAAAGTCTCAAAGCTTGGAGTTTTCTATTTCTGGACGCTGTGCCAGCCTACCTGCCTCTTGCTCTTCTGTGACTGGAGCCCGCTCTCCCGTGAGACCGCATCTCTCAGCCAACAGGGCAGTGGCCAAGCTCCGTGGCATGGAGCCCTCAGATAAGACAAACTGCTCACAGCAGTGTCCCCGTGTCCGACCTCGCCCTCAGCAGGACAGAGCGTCTCTTTTCTGTCTGGGCGACACCCCATGTTGCCCAGGGCTCGGCCCTGCCAGTACCCGGTGGATAAGAAGTGCCCGCTGCGGGATTTCCTTGAGACACACAATACTGTGCCCAGATTAATGAATATTCAGGCAAGAGTGTAAAAAACAAGTATTTATTTGATCATTGTCAATTGGGAAGGAGGGAAGAATTCTAAATCAGCCTAGCTAAATAGAATGCCACTTGGCGAGGACAGGTGCGGTAACAAACGTACAAATGAGTCAAAAACAGCAACAATAAAATAACAACTTTTAAAAAGACCCAATGTATATTCTAGATGACTATTAAAGAAGGCTAAAAAGCTAAGGAGTGATTAGGGTGCTGGTGAAGAGGCCACAGACAGTAGTGTATGCCTGCTTCCCTCTGCTGACTTTTTATGGGGGGCCGGGCGTCGTGCCTGGCAACGCTCCTGATCACTCCTCACTCTGTGCTCAAGATATTCACAGTGGCGTTGCCCCCACCCCTTTGCTAACTTTTTACTCTTGTTTCTAGCCCGTTTGAAGATAAAACGACAGGACAGTTACGGAACCACTTTTAAAAAGGCTTAAGCCCGGCTGGAAAGATAGTGAGAAGACCCTAACCCTCCTGCAACAGCACCCTTCAGCCAGCCAGGAGGCGATCCCTGAGCATGAAAGCAAAAACAAAAAAAAGCAAACAAAGGCACTGGGCTAGGAGAGCAGGTTTGAGGTATTTATGTTGGTACAAGTACAGCTTTGCCTACAAGATGCCTCTTGTTTAATTCTAACTCAAGGTTAAGGACCGTACAGAAATAACCTTATCGGGGCTGGCGCAATAGCACAGTAGGGAGGGCGTTGCCTTGCACCTGGGCAGCCCGTGTTTGACCCCCGGCACCCCATATGGTCCC
>JAJIBD010016362.1:0-20693 GCA_021461705.1 Cryptotis parvus | reverse complement strand
GGGCGAGCGCGCGGGGGCTCAGGCAGGAGCACTGGGGCAGGCACCTCTGTGACCTCTGCGGCTTCCGCCATGAAGGTGCCTTGGCTGCGTTTGTGCCCTCCCCTGGGTTGCTGGACTCCAAGCTGTCAGGTGGGCACAGTACCACTCCTGTCTAGGCATAGGGGCTGCTGAGAACAGGGACGGGGCCACAGAGGGGGCGTGAGAGCGAGGTGGGGGAGCCCCTGGGGCTGGGCAGGGCCACTCACTGTTGGGCCCAGGAATTTTATTCATTTATTTATTTTTGGGTCACCCGGCGTGCTCAGGGGCTCCTCCTGGCTCTGCGCTCAGGAATTACTCTGGCGGTGCTGGGGACCCTGCGGAATGCTGAGGATGGACCCCGGGTCAGCCCTATGGCAAAAGCGCCCTCCGCTGTGCTGTCGCTGCCTGTTTTATAGAGGAGCTATAAGGTAGCTTCAAAGCAGAAAAAGGCGGCTCCTCCCGTCACCTCGCCGGGCCGAGCTGTCACTCTGTCGGTTCATCTGTTTGTTCCGCCTGTCTGTGCTTCGGTTCCTCCTGCCGCTTGGATGCTCCCGCACTGGGCCGGGCTGCAGCGCCCTGGGCGGCTCCCTCAAGTCCAGAAAACGTTTCCTCCTTTCCCTGCATTTGCTTTGTTGCTTTAAGGTTGATTGAGTTTTCTCCCCTTTGGTAGGAGGTTTTACGGCAGGGGCAGACAGGAAGGCATTCAGCTGGGGATCTGAGCAGCCCGCTGGCGCCTGGGGTGACTCTGGGGTTCCCTGGCTTAAGGCAGGAGTCAGGGACCCCCCCGATTGCATGAGCAACCCTCAGCTCCAGGGCCAAATTCGGCCCGCACTTATTTCAATACTTTAGTGCGCCTTTACACCACCTATCCATACAGGGTCAGTTGGAATTGCTTTTATGGGATGGTCGCGTAGGGGGCTGCCTAGAGTTCAGGCCTCCAGAGAGGCAGGCAGCCCCCATGTCCCCCCACCGCAGGACTGCCCAAGATGCTCCCGCCCCAGGCACCCAGCTGTTTGCTCCTGCTGCTTCTGACTCACCTGCTCGTGGGGATGGGGAGGGGCCCGGGAACTGCCCATCACCTGCCCCACCTGGGGACCTGAGGCTCTTCTGAGGCTGGTCAGGCTCCAGGCACATCCAGGCCTCGGACTCACACTCAGAGAATCACAGGCTTCTGGGCGGGGCCCACCTGCCTGTGCTCAGGGCTCCCTCCTGCAGTGCTCCAGACCCTGCGTGGTGCGGGATGGATGGGGCACGGCGTCCACTCCTGTGCTCTCCCTGCCGCTGAGGCGAGGTTTCCCTCGCTCTGTGTCTCTCTGCCTCTGTCTCTCTGTCTCTGACTGTCTTTCTGTGTCTCTGTCTTCTCTGCCTATCTCTCTCTGTCTCTATCTCTGTTTCTGTTTATCTCTCCTCTTGTCTGTCTCTCTGCCTGTCTCTCTGTCTCTCTCTCTGTCTCTCTCTGTGTCTCTGTCTCTCTGTCTCTCTTTGTCTCTGTCTCTGTCTCTCTTTAATGTTATCTACGCCTTTGAGCGGGTGGGCAGAGGCTAAACCCCCTCGGCCCTCCTTTAGAGAAATCAGGAAAGAGGCGGCCACATCTGGCTCTCCCTCCTGTATTCTCTCCAGGGGGGGCCTCACCTCCGAGCTTGGGCGGCCTCGGGAGCAAAGGCCTGGTGGGCCTGGCCAAGTCTCCACCGCCCTGTGCCTGCCTCCGCTGGGTGCTACAGTGGGGGCTGGAACACGCAGCTCCAGGTGATGCTGGAGGTGCCGCCCAGCCTGGCGCCCTGGCCCGCTTCCCGCCCTCGCATTCCGCGCCCGGTTCTGACAGGCGGGGCCCGCGAACCTCCCAGCACGGGCCCACTTGGCCTTACGTAACCGGAAGCCAGGAGGCCGCGTTGTTATCAATGGCCCGGGCGGTTGCGAAACAGCTCCATTGAGAAAGGAGCGCCCATAGGGCGTCTGTGCGCTAACGGGGCGTGGGGGCCCAGGGGCACGGGTGCACGCCCCTCGCCCCTCACGCCCCCACCCCACTTTCCCGGGTAGGTCCGCGGGCCGGGGACGGGCCGGGCTCACGATAAAGCCGCCCCAGGAGCGCGCCAAGGGCTGGGAGCTCCTGCGCGCCGGGCCAGGGCCCCATCCGCCCATGGAAAAGCCCTAGGCTGGGGCGGTGACCTCCACCCTTCCCACGGCCATTTCCTTTAGAGCAGATGTGTGGGGCCCGGGGCCTGGCCTGGACCACGCTGCCCTGGGGACCCCCGAGGTCGAGGCGCGAGGCTGCGGCACCCGCACAGGCGCCCTTGCCCTGGGCTGGGGGGCCAGGGTCCCACCTCGCTCCAAGCCTCTGGGCGGGTTGTGAGCCAGGGGCAGAACTCGGAGTCGTTTGTCGGGGAACTGGAAACACATGATCGCAGTCAGCAGCGGAAGACAATGACTTCATGGCCGCAGAGACGCGAGGGGCCGCCTGAGGGGCCGCGGAGGTGCCGCTGCGCGGACGTCCAGCGCGGGGCCAGCGCCCGCGCCCCCCCCGCCCGCCGCTTTCATGAATGGCTCAACTTCCCAGGCAGCCGATTGGCTGAGCCGCCAGCCGCGCCGTCCAATCAGCGGCGCCGCGGCGCCCGGCTCCGCGTACGGCCAGGCTCCTTGTTTGCCATGAATGGGGCAGCGCATGCCTGGCGGCCGGTTCCCAAACCGGGGGAGAAGCAGGGGAGGGATTTAAAGGCAGATTCCGCAGCTGCTGAACCGGGCTGCGGGCACTACTGGGCCGTTCTGAGCTTGGCCGGGCTCCTGGCCAGCAGCGAGCCCTGGCCCTCCCTACCCTGCAGGCCCTTGGCCCTCCCTGCCCTGCGTGCCGGTGAGACCCTTAGGCGGAGCCGCGTTTCCTCGCATTTTCCAAGCCTGGTTGTTTGCCGCGGAGCCAGCAGCGACAAAGCCGGGCTTAGGAAGAGAGGAGGGGGCCGGGGCCAGGGCCGGGGCAGGCTGCGGGGATGTCGGACCCCCCCAACCCGGCCCCTGGCCTTGTCCCGGCCGCCGCTGCATGCCCGCGCTAGGGCCGCCTTAGGAAAACGTTCATTTCCTGTGCGCAGGGAAGCGGTCCCAGTGCTCGAGAGAGGAAGGCGTGTGTGTACAGACAGCGTGGCTGTGGGTGTCCTTCCGGCCTCCTGACCGCTGCCAGCCGGGGAAGGGCCCTTCGTGCGCCACAGCGGATTAGGCCGTGCAGTCCGTCAGGCTGCTGAAGCCTAGCCCGCTGGATAGTGGCTGAGTCAGCGCCCGGCCCAAATGTCTGCTTCATGTTTGGGGTTTTGTTTAGTCTTGGGGTCGCAGCCGGTGGTGCTCAGGGGCTACTCCTGGCTCTGCGCCCAGGGTCACTCCTGGTGTGCTGGGGGCTCTAGGGGGTGCCGGGCTGAAGCTGGGTGGGCCGCGGGCAGGGTTAGAGCTCCCCACTGTACTGTGACTCAGCCTGTCTCAGGCACTCTTGGCCTCGCGGCCCTTTTGCTCTTTGAAGGACCCCGGAGGTTTTGTTGCTCCAGGTCTCATCCATTGCTACTTGCTGCCTTTGGGGTTAAAACAGGCACAGAATGGAGTGGGGCCGTGGTGGCTCAAGCGCAGTAGCGGTGCTCAGGGACGGGCGAGGCACAGAAGCAGGGGTGCTCAGGGTGCCACGTGTGGGTCGGCCTTGCACGAGGCCAGGGCCTTATCACTGCTGCTCTGCAGGGCCGAGGTTATATTTATGTGATCGTTCTAGCAGTGCTGGGGACCAGCCGCAAAAGCACCATACGGGCCAGAACTAAACAGGATGCTCAGGTGTGGGTGGACTCACTAGCAGCAGGGGCGACGCTCGTGCTGTGTTCAGGAGGACTCACTAGCGGCGGGGACAGCAGCTCGTGCTGTGTTCAGGAGGACTCACTAGCGGCGGGGACAGCAGCTCGTGCTGTGTTCAGGAGGACTCACTAGCGGCAGGGGCGGCAGCTCGTGCTGTGTGTTCAGGAGGGGACTCACTAGCGGCAGGGACGGCAGCTCGTGCTGTGTTCAGGAGGACTCACTAGCGGCAGGGACAGCAGCTCGTGCTGTGTGTTCAGGAGGAGCTCACTAGCGGCAGGGACAGCAGCTCGTGTTGTGTGTTCAGGAGGACTCACTAGCGGCAGGGACAGCAGCTCGTGCTGTGTGTTCAGGAGGACTCACTAGCGGCAGGCAGCTCGTGCTGTGTTCAGGAGGACTCACTAGCGGCAGGGACAGCAGCTCGTGCTGTGTGTTCAGGAGAACTCACTAGCGGCAGGGACAGCAGCTCGTGCTGTGTGTTCAGGAGGACTCACTAGCGGCAGGGACAGCGGCTCGTGCTGTGTGTTCAGGAGGGACTCACTAGCGGCAGGGACAGCAGCTCGTGTTGTGTGTTCAGGAGGGACTCACTAGCGGCAGGGCAGCAGCTCATGCTGTGTGTTCAGGAGGACTCACTAGCGGCGGGGGCGGCAGCTCGTGCTGTGTTCAGGAGGACTCACTAGCGGCGGGGACAGCAGCTCGTGCTGTGTTCAGGAGGACTCACTAGCGGCGGGGACGGCAGCTCGTGCTGTGTTCAGGAGGACTCACTAGCGGCTGGGACAGCAGCTCGTGCTGTGTGTTCAGGAGGACTCACTAGTGGCAGGGGCGGCAGCTCGTGCTGTGTTCAGGAGGACTCACTAGCGGCAGGGGCGGCAGCTCGTGCTGTGTTCAGGAGGACTCACTAGCGGCGGGGACAGCAGCCGTGCTGTGTGTTCAGGAGGACTCACTAGCGGCGGGGACAGCAGCTCGTGCTGTGTTCAGGAGGACTCACTAGCGGCAGGGACAGCAGCTCGTGCTGTGTTCAGGAGGACTCACTAGCGGCGGGGACAGCAGCTCGTGCTGTGTTCAGGGAGGACTCACTAGCGGCAGGGACAGCAGCTCGTGCTGTGCTCAGGAGGACTCACTAGCGGCAGGGACGGCGGCTCGTGCTGTGTTCAGGAGGACTCACTAGCGGCAGGGGCGGCGGCTGCGTGCTGTGTGTTCAGGAGGGACTCACTAGCGGCGGGGGCGGCAGCTCGTGCTGTGTTCAGGAGGGGACTCACTAGCGGCGGGGACAGCGGCTCGTGCTGTGTGTTCAGGAGGACTCACTAGCGGCAGGGGCGGCAGCTCGTGCTGTGTTCAGGAGGACTCACTAGCGGCGGGGACAGCAGCTCGTGCTGTGTGTTCAGGGAGGACTCACTAGCGGCGGGGGCGGCAGCTCGTGCTGTGTTCAGGAGGACTCACTAGCGGCAGGGACGGCAGCTCGTGCTGTATGTTCAGGAGGACTCACTAACGGCAGGGACAGCAGCTCGTGCTGTGTTCCAGGAGGACTCACTAGCAGTGGGGGCAGCTCGTGCTGTGTTCAGGAGGGGACTCACTAGCGGCGGGGACAGCAGCTCGTGCTGTGTTCAGGAGGACTCACTAGCGGCAGGGACAGCAGCTCGTGCTGTGTTCAGGAGGACTCACTAGCGGCAGGGGCGGCGGCTCGTGCTGTGTGTTCAGGAGGGACTCACTAGCGGCAGGGACAGCAGCTCGTGTTGTGTGTTCAGGAGGACTCACTAGCGGCAGGGACAGCAGCTCGTGCTGTGTGTTCAGGAGGACTTTCCCTGAGACAAGATGGCAAAAGCAGGGTCCCCCGCTCAGACCCGGGGCCCAGCTCAGGCAGTGAAGCCAGCCGCCCGCTCAGGCTGTCTGCAGCTGGGTCTGTGGCACCGGGCAGTGGACTCTGAGCTGTCTGGTCCGGGAGGGCGCCAGGAACAGGACGCCTGCACAGACACAGTGTAATGGCTCCGGGAACAGGGGCCGAGGCCGCCTAGCCGGGGTGCTGGGGAGCAGGAACAAATCTGACAGACCCACAAAGGTCCTGGGTGCCCACTGAGCGCCTGAATCGGCGGTCAGCGCCTGGTGTGAGCATTGTGTGTCCACGAGGGCATCTTCAAGTGTGAGGAGGTCGGGCAGCAGCGGGGTTAGTCCGCGCCCGGCCTGGCTCAGCGCCTTTGCTTCCCTCAGGCCCGGGACCCAAGCCCCGACTTTGACTTCCCAAGCAAGCAGCTGGACTCTGTCCACGACCCGGCCAGCTGAGTGACCACCGCATCGCAGGCTGACATCACCAGCCATGACAAACAGAAGCAGCAGCGGCCATTGCTTGAGGCACTGTCTTCCGGCCGGCGAGGAGCCTGTGTGTAGACGCAGCCCTGGTCACTGCTGGGCCCGAGGTCGCTGCTGCAGGACGGCCCCCTGCTGGCGGGAGCGCAGAGGGGCAGTTGGTCCCGGGTGCGAGAGGCTCCCAGGCAGAGCCCAGACTGCCGGGCAGGGAGAGCCCGGGCACCCAGGGTCTGTGGCGTGAGCCCTGCCTGGCACCATGACGGGCATCGCCCCCACTTACTAGTGTGACTCGCTGAGTGCCAGACTTGGTTCATGCATGAAAACGGGCCCCTGGCCCCACCTGCAGCTCCTGAGGTGGAAGAATGTTCCAGAAAATCGCAGCTCCCAGGAGGCGGAGGCGGGAGGCGGGTGGTCTCTGCGTGCACGGGCTGCCCTGTGCAGTCTTGTGAGCCCCTGGGTTTGGGGGCAGTGTGGCCGCTCCGGAGACCTGGCCCTCTTCTGCCTGGCTCTCATTAGCTCACCAGAGGCCGCCCCGGACCACCCGTTAAACCCCTCCCAGCCTTGCTCAGGCCCTTGCCACAGCCGGCCCTCCCTGGCCCCATGCCTAGGCCTGAGCGGGGGGGGAGGCGGGGGGCAGGGGAGCACCCAGCCTTGGTCTGTCTCTGCATCTCTGGCGGGCCCTGTCCGAGGGCTGCTCGCCGTGGCCCACCCTCGCTGCACGCAGAACCTCTGGAGCTGGTGTCCTGCCCGGGACCCCAGACCTCGCCTGGGGAGGCAGCCGCGCCCCCTCACCAGGGCTCAGGGCCTCCCTCTTCATGCCTGACACCTGAGTCTGTCGCCGCGTCCCCGCCTGGCAGGAACCCACCGGGCCTCTGGTCTCAGGCTGGACTCGGGCCTGAGCGGCTAGTGACAGCCTCTGATGGAGGACCGGCGCGTCCCCGAGCCCTACAGCCTCGGAGGCAGGGAAGAGCCACGCCAAGGGGTGCGGCCGTGAGCGCTGCTTGCTTCAGGCGGGTCTCCCTCCTGGCGCCCAGAGCTGGTTCCTCCAGGGCCACGGGCAGCCTCAGGGAAGCTCTGAGGGAGGCGAGAGCGGCTCCACCAGGATGGTGCCAGTCTGGGCGGCCTCAGGATCAACCTCCCCCGGCTGCCCCAGGGTCCGCACGGCCTAAATGCCGACAGAGCAGGCGCCTCTGCCCTTTCTCCTTTCTCCGGCGCAGCCTGGGGGGGGCTTCTTTGGCACGTCAGGTCTAGCCTGGCTCCTCCCCAGCTGCCCCCACAGCCCCTTTGTCTGATGATTTTCTCAGGCTGCCATTGGGCCTGCATCAGGTTTCGCTTCTTCGGAGGGTCCTGACCCTCGGGGAGGGAGGTGGGCAGCCCCTCGGGGCCCAGGAATTCCATCCGGGACTCTCCCCCTCACGGCTACCAGTGCAAGCCCCAGAAAGGGCCCCACTGGTTGACCAGAGGAGAGACCCCCTGCTCAGCCACTTTCTCAGGGGCTCTGGGCTTATCTTTCTCCCCTTGCCCCCCCACCAAAGAGCCTGGAGGTTTCACTGGGGGGCACAGACAGGAGACCCAGAAGAAAGGGGGACCCAGCTGAAATCGCCCAGACCCCAAACTCCACTCCTGGGACAGCCTCTGCTCTCTCCGGGCAGCCTCGCTCTCTCCGGCCAGCCGCCTCTCCCGGCCAGCCGCCCCTCTCCGGCCAGCCGCCCCCTCCCGGCCAGCCCCCCCTCTCCCGGCCAACCCACCCCTCCTTCCCCCATGTCCTTTTCTCTTCCCACCCCCAGCTCTGCCTTCTCTGGCCCGCCTGCTGGAAGCGCCTCGTGCAGGAAACAGCCCCCAGCCCAGCCGTCCGCACACCCTGTGGCCCCTCTTTGGCCCCCTTCCTGGAGAGACCACCCTTTCCTCCAGCCCTCTCCAGCAGCTCGTAGGGCTCCCACCCCTCTATCCACCTGCCGGCACAGCTGCTTTCCTGGGGACCCTCAATGTCCCATTTGGTGCTGACCCAGATGTGGGTCTGGGCGGGGGCTGGGGGCAGGAATGGTGGGTTCTGAAATGCAGAAGCTCCTGCTCGGGGGTCCCGGGGCTGGGGGCATGTCTCCCCCCCTCCACACACACTCGCACACACACACATACATATACACACATACACTCACACACAATACACACACATTCGCACACACACATTTGCACACACACTTACACACATACATATACACACATACACTCACACACAATATACACACACTGCAACACACATACACATACATATACACACATACACTCACACACAATACACAATAAACACTCACACACATACACACACTCACATAGTCTCACACACATATATACACACACTCACACACACGAGCCCGTCTCCCCCCCCAGTTCCCAAAGGGTGTCAAGTTCTCTAAGTGGTTGACCTCCAAATCTATCTCTGTGACCTTGACCTTGCCTACAGACTCTGACCTACGTATCTGGGGGGTGGGGTGCACTCAGCTACTTGGGGTCTCCCGGACACGCCCGACAGATCCCAGCAGAGCTGCGATTCTGGGCTTGTCTGCCCTGGGCTCTCCCTGCCTCCCCACGCTGCCTTCCCCAGCTCAGCAAACCCACCCCCTCACAGGCCACATTCTGGCTCCCCACTGTCTGTCGGCTCATCAGGGGCTCACCCAGGACCCCACACAGAAGAGCATCTCTGGATGGTCCCCCCTGGGCGCCGTTTTACCACCGTGGTCCAGTAGGAGGTGCCCACGAGGCATGACGAGTCCACAGAAATGGGCGGGATTGGTGGGTCTGTTGGCGAGCGGGCCTGGTGGAAACTGCGCCTCGGGGGAAACTGCGCCTTCCGGCGGAAGCAGAGACCCGGAACTGCTCGGAGAAGAGGCCCCAGCCTGGCGTGTTCGCTCCCTGAACCCCAGCCTTGCGCTAGCGATGGGAGAGGCAAAAAGTAGAGGCGTCTGAGGCTGCCCAGCGAGGGGGCCTCCGCAGCAGAGGCGAGAAGGGCAGTCCCAGCCCCTAGAGCTGAGCACTAGGCGCGGGCTGGGATTTCTCCATCCTTCATTCACCCACCGATGCATCCCACCACCCACAGGATGAATGTCCGTCCACCTCCCGTCCGTCCATCCTTCATTCATTCCCATCGTCCATCTCCCTGCCACTCACACATCCGCACATCTGCGCATATGTCCGTGCCTCTAACCACTCGCTGGCCCAACCACTCATCACAGCCACCCATGCAGCCATCGTCCCTCCATCACGCTCTTCATGCAGTACACGTGTGCCCACTATCATGCACATGTACTTAATCTATGCCTATAGACACCGCCCACCACTCATCCACTATCTTACCTTCCCTTCTCCCCACCCAGCCTTCCATCTACTCTCTATTCACCCATCCATCATCCAACCAACCACCTATCCGTCCGTCCGTCCGTCCAGCAGTTACTCTACGGCAGTCCCTGCAGTTCGAGCTGGAGATGAAAGAGGAGAAAGGAAGAAAGAACCTCAGTGAACTCTGAGACAGCCAGTAGCCGCCTGGGGAGTTGCTACTGCTGAGCCCTTGGGGATGGCCCTCAGTCTCCAACTTGGGAGGCAGCTGGGGAATAGACCTGGGAGTCTCCTGTGTCATGGGACACACCTTTGAATTTAGTCTTGTTCTAGGTTTTCTGAGAACCCTGAGGAAAAGGGCCTGGGGGAACAGTCTCCGGGGCTGGTGTGGGGGTGGGCTGAAGCCTGCTGGGCGCGTTGACCCTGCCTAGACTTTCAGTTCTCCCTGACGCCCAGGCCATGCGTGACCTGTGCATGTGGCTGCCACACAGGGATCTGCCCATGTTTGAGGACTCATGTGTGAGGGGCCGTGTGTGAGGGCCCGTGTGTGAGGGCCGTGTGAGGGCCCGTGTGTGGAGGCCCGTGTGAGGGGCCGTGTGTGAGGGCCGGTGAGGGGCCGTGTGAGGGCCGTGTGAGGGGCCGTGTGTGAGGGGGGCCGTGTGTGAGGGCCGTGTGAGAGGGGCCGTGAGGGGCCGTGTGTGAGGGCCGTGTGTGAGGGGCCGTGTGTGAGGGAGCCATGTGTGAGGGGCCGTGTGAGGGCCCGTGTGTGAGAGGCCGTGTGTGAGGGGCGTGTGTGAGGGGCCGTGTGTGAGGGGCCATGTGAGGGGCCGTGTAGGGGCCGTGTGTGAGAGGCCGTGTGTGGGGCCTTGTGTGGGGCCGTGTGTGAGGGGCGTGTGAGGGGCCGTGTGTGAGGAGCCGTGTGTGAGGGCCGTGTATAAGGGGCCATGTGTGAGGGCTGTGTGAGGGCCCGTGTGTGAGGGGCCATGTGAGGGGCCGTGTGAGGGGCCTTGTGTGAGGGGCTGTGTGTGAGGGCCCCGTGTGAGAGGCCGTGAGGGGCCGTGTGTGAGGGGCCTTGTGTGAGGGGCTGTGTGAGGGGCTGTGTGTAGGGGGCCCGTGTGTGAGGGCCGTGTGTGAGGGGCCGTGTGTGAGGGCCTTGTGTGAGGGCCGTGTGAGGGCCCGTGTGTGAGGGGGCCATGTGTGAGGGGGCCCGTGTGTGAGGCCGTGTGAGGGGCCGTGTGTGAGGGGCCTTGTGTGAGGGGCCGTGTGAGGGCCTGTGTGTGAGGGGCCGTGTGTGAGGGGGCCGTGTGAGGGGCCGTGTGTGAGGGGCCGTGTGTGAGGGGCCTTGTGTGAGGGGCGCGTGAGGGCCTGTGTGTGAGGGGCCGTGTGTGGGGGCCTTGTGTGAGGGGCCGTGTGTGAGGGCCCGTGTGCTCGGGGCCTTGTGTGAGGGGCCGTGTGAGGGCCTGTGTGAGGGCCCGTGTGTGAGGGCCGTGTGTGAGGGGCCGTGTGAGGGGGCCTGTGTGAGGGGCCGTGTGAGGGCCCTTGTGTGAGGGTCGTGTGTGAGGGCCGTGTGTGAGGGGGCCTTGTGTGAGGGCCGTGTGAGGGCCCTTGTGTGAGGGTCGTGTGTGAGGGGCCGTGTGTGAGGGGCCGTGTGAGGGGGCTGTGTGTGAGGGGCCGTGTGAGGGGCCCGTGTGTGAGGGGCCGTGTGTGAGGGGCCGTGTGTGAGGGGCTGTGTGAGGGGCCGTGTGTGAGGGGCCCGTGTGTGAGGGGCCGTGTGTGAGGGGCCGTGTGTGAGGGCTCTGTCTGTCAGGGGCTCTGTATGACAGGGACCACGTGTGAAGGCCCGTCTGAGAGAGCCCGTGTGTGAGGGCCATGTGTGATGGATGGGCCCGTGTGTGGGAGCCTCTCAAAGCAAGACCAGTGTGTGGCTCATGTTTGTGGGGCGCGTGCCCTCCAGCCGGCGAGTGGCCCGAGTGTTGGCAGGAAGCAGCTGCTTGCCCGGCCTCAGGGTTTCCGAGGTGCCCCTGGCTGAGCGCAGAGCAGGTGGTCAGCACCTTCCTGGCCTCCCGGGGCACCAGAGGTCAGACCCTCCAGGAGCGTGTCCAGCCCTGACGTCTCTGGGTTTCTTCTTGAGCACCGGAGGCGGGTGCCAGGACTCTGCTGGCCAGGGAGGGCACCGGCCAGGCGGCCACCGGGGAGGGGGCAGTCTGGACGCCACGGAGGGAGTGGACACAGCGGGTGTGGACAGGAGGGTCAGGCACTCCAGCCTGGTGTAGCCTCAGGAGGGGGCCTAGGGCAGAGCCGTTGCCCGTTTTGTCTCAGAGGACCCCGGGGCCGCAGGGGCTGAACGCGGCTCTGCCCACAGCTCTGGACTCGGGAACGTGGGGGTGAATGAGGGGCGGGGCCACTGCCCTTGGCCACCCTGCGCTGCTTCTCCCAGGGAGCGTCCCCGGTGGCACTCACCAGACGGGGCTTCTGGGTGTGGGTGTGGAGAGGCAGGGTGCTGCCAGCCCCAGGCCCCACTTTCCCCTTCCTCCCACCCCCTTCCTCCAGGCTTTCTCCGCGTTTCTATTTCTGCGCCTTCCGCTTCCTGGCCTGAGGCTGGCCCGGAGCTGCTGCTGCAAAGTGCTGGAATCCGTAAGGCCAGCTGGTGGGACAGGATGTGGGGGCTTCCGATTTCCTCCTCCCCAGCGGCTCTGGGGGCCTCCCAGGGGCCGCACCAGAGGGCAGGGGCTTGGCAGGAGGAGGGGGAAGGTGGTGGGGGTCTCGGTGGGGCACAGGCGCCCACTGTCCCCTCCGGCAGGCAGCGGTCCAGGAACCTACAGGGGAGGGTGTGGGGGATGGAGACAGAGGGACAGAGCCAGACAGAAAAACACAGAGAGAGAGAGAGAGAGAGAGAGAGAGAGGGAGGGGAGAGGGAGAGAGGCTGGGTGAGAGAGGGGGAACGACAGACAGACAGAGAGGGACGGACAGATTGCAGGAGGAAACAAGGGAAATCTGGGGTCTATGGAGAGAGAGAGGCTCCTGGTGAGGGGAGTCTGTCTCCACTCCCAGCCCTGCCCACGCAGAATCACGGCTCAGGGCTGATCTCGCAGTCTGCCGTTGTCAGCTGGGAATCTCCTGATGCCCACTGACTGACTGACCCTGTGAGTGGACGCCGCTGTCTCCTGGTCCCCACTGACCAACTGTGGTTGTTCCCCATGCTCTGAGGCATCTCGGGACGTGGCATTTGGTGTCTCAGCCGTGGGTTTCTTTCTGAGCAGACTGTGTGGGGGCGCTGTCTGCTTTTATGTAGTTTTGGGGCGTGGACGATAAGAGGGGTGTCTGTCCTTGGACGAATGTCCCTTGTTCTAGTGGGGGTTGCTCTGTGAGTGGGGGTGGGCGTCCCCAGCCCAGCTCTCGTCCGGGTAGCAGTCACAGCCCACCAGCTACGGCGTTTGATTCAGTGGCTTCCTGTGAGGACAAGCCCCTCCCGAGGTTGTTGTGACCCACCTGGATCCTGTCCATGAGCCCACCTGTCTCTCACCCAGTGGCCGAGGCCTCGTCCACCTTACTGGTTTTGCCAAGGCTCTTTTGCTTATTGAGGATATGCTCAGCTTTCTTAGAGGTCTGCGATATTTTCCCAGCATCTGTCCCACTGATCACATTTTTCCCTTTTGTTAAAGGAGTTGGTGTATGATTGAAGGTTTGGTTTCCTTCTTGGTTCTAATTTTTTCTTTTTGGAAAGGTCTTTCTATCTCAAGTATAATGACATAGTTCTCACCCTCATCTGGAATTGGGAGATGGGTCAAGCCTCCATGGGGCGACTGGGGGAGTTACTGAGGCAGGAAAATGAGCCGTCCGGGCCCTGCCTGAGGGGCATCAGAGCCCTCGCCACAGACGGTGCCCCTCCCTCTCCCTGTAGAAGGTGGCTCAGCTCTGGGTTGCGGTTACATGCTGGCCTGCTGTGGTACCTGTGCCTTGCCGCAGAGAGACCCAAGCTCAGGGGTCGGGCCCTCCGGGAGCCAAGACTCAGACCCCGAGTTGAGCCTATGCGGCACAGGGATGGCGCCATGCCGTGGACAGGGCACCGCAGCAGGCAACAGAAGAGAACAGCTGCAGTGGAGTCGAGTGTGGCACTGGCGGGCGTGGTCACTCCAGAGGAGGGAGGGAGTAATGGGTCAGGAGGGGACCTCGACAGTAGCAGGACTGTCAGCCACAGTGCCTGAAATTAAAAACAAAATCAATGAAAACAGTGCCTGCGACAGAGGTGGGCTGGGAGGGGGCTGAGGACATTGGCGGAGGGAGGCTGGACTGGCGAAGGGACGGGAGTTGGAACACTGCAGGCCTGAAACTCAATCCTGAAGAACTTTCTGAATTACGCTGTCTCAGTTAAAAAATACATTTTTAAAGGACAGACAGCCTGAGGAAGGGGAGAAGGTATTTTTAAAGCACATATTTGAAGGGATGATACTCCAGGCAACAGACAAAGCGTACACTAGAGTCACAAACAAGGACCCCGACCCCACGGGCAGAGTCTCGGCAGATGCTTCTCCCAGGAAGCAGGAAAAGATGTTTCTTGGCCTGTGCCATGGGAAGGCCCAGCCCAGGGGAGGGCCGTGGCAAACATTAGTGGACATGGAAACCTGGATTCTGTGTGTTGCTGGTGGGAAAGCAAAGTGGTAGGAAATCTGACGAGAATGTAGCTCTGGGGGTCGCGAGAACTCCAACAGAGAACTGTCCTGTGTGCAGCAACCCCTTCATCTGGGACTGTCCCCAGAGGACGTGAAGTTGTCACTTGCTGAGACACTGCAGCCCCCAAACCCGTCCCCAGGTTAGAGCCAGAGTCCAGCCCACCATGGGGCCCCAGAGAGGAGGGGATAGATGAATAGGGGACCCATCTAAAGCGCTGCCCTTCACTCGGATGACAAGCTGAGCTGAATGTCCACTGCACTGTGGTGGACACTGACAGCGTAAGGTGAGTAAAGTCAGACATAGCCTGAAACTGGTGGCCATTGGCCTCAGGCCCTTAGCTAGGGCCATTTGTAGACAGATAGCTTAGAATGTGGCTTATTAAGGGGTTGGAGCGGGAGAGCACAAAATATTTTTATTTACTTATATACATATATGCTTTTTAGGGCTACACCCAGCGGTGCTCAGGGGTTACTCCTGGCTCTGCACTCAGGAATTACTCCTGGTGGTGCTCGGGTACCATACGGGATGCCGGGATTGAACCCAGGTTGGCCTCATGCAAGGCAAACACCCTCCCTGCTGTCCCTATTGCTCTGACCCCCTGTTCTCTTTTCTTGCCATTTCTCCTCTGGGTTGCAGTGAGTGCAGGCATAACTAACTGCTTTCGGCAATGACTGTTCCCCATCCCGCCCTCAGTCATTATCCATCATCGTTCCTCCTTCCTCCCTTCCTTTATCCATCCATCCATCCATCTAACCAACCATCCATCCATCATCCATCCATCCATCATCCATCCATCCATCATCCATCCATCCATCCAACCAACCATCCATCCATCATCCATCCATCCATCCATCCATCCATCATCCATCCATCCATCCATCCATCCATCCAATCCATCCATCCATCCACCCATCCGTATCCAATCATCCATCCATCCATCCATCCATCCAATCCAATCCAACCATCCATCCATCATCATCCATCCATCATCCATCCATCCATCCATCCATCATCCATCCATCATCCATCCATCCATCCATCCATCATCCATCATCCATCCATCCATCCATCCATCCATCATCTATCCATCCATCATCCATCCATCCATCCATCCATCCATCCATCCATCCATCCATCCATCCATCCACTCACTCATCATCCCTCCCTCCTCCCTCCCACCCACCCAGCTCTCCAACTACCCATTTCGTCTTCTTACATCCATTCCTCTATCCATCCACCTCTTTCCCCACCATCCCGTCATCCATGTATCTGAGTATCCGCCCACCCACTGGTCCACCCAACCATGCACCGTTTGTGCATCTCTGCAGCCGCCCCATCGTTTGTCCATCCACCCATACAGCCACCTCTCTTGTCATCTCTGTCCACCCTCCTCCGTCCACCTGTGTGTACACCAGCCCTCACTCACCTACCAGTTTGCCCGCCCACTCTCACATGCCCACAGTTCCCACCTCTCCCTCGGGCTGGGAGTCCATTGCTCCACCATCACTCACATACACGTCCACCCCCCTGTCTGCCCTCTGCCTCTCTGTGATGGTCAGCCACGTGTCGATTCACTGGACAGGATGGCTCAACCTTTTGTCAAACGCTATTCTAAGTGTGTCTGTGACATCCATGAATGCGGTGGACACTTTGTTCTTGCTGAGGCAAACAGATTGCCGCGGGCCTGGCAGGAAGAGGAAGACTGACCTTCCGTGACCGGGGAAGCAACTGGCCCTGTCATTTAGTGCCAGCTTTTCCTGCCTTGGAGCCGGACTGAAACACCGGCTCTTCCTGGGTCGCCTGCCTCTCTGGCCTTTGGACCGGAACCACATCCTCAGCAATCCCAGCTCTGAGTTCCGGCTCCGGCTGGAATCCAGTCAGATTCAACTGGCCTGGGCTTCCGCTTGCTGACTGTCCAAGGGCAAGTACCCCACCCACATCCTTCTATATCACTTGTCTCTTGTCTTCCATTGTTCATTGATTTTGCTCAAGCGGGTACCAGTAGCGTCTCCATGCGTTGGGAATGAGGTCCATTATTGTTACTGTTTCTGGCATATCCAATGCGCCACGGTAGCTTGCCAGGTTGTCGTGGCTCTGGGTCATCCCAGGAGGCCCAGTCTTTTCCTTCTATATACCTTCCTTTTTCCTTCTGTTCTTTTTCAGAAAGCCCAGACCAATACACATATTACATAATCACTTGATCACTTGACATCCCGTTGTTCATGGATTTGCTCGAGGGCGCCAGTAACATTTCCATTTGACCCTATCATGTGCCAGCGTAGCCCAATGGCATCTGGTTGCTTCAGGAATACGAAGAGCCTCAAAACCCGTTTGTTCCAGGGTCTTGATGAAGAAGTCTGACCATCTTGTAGGTGGACGGCCACGATGGTCTTTTGACGTCCTGTGGGATCTAGTCAGTAATGGCTCTAGTCCAGCGGTCATCTCAAATTGCATTACATGCCCAGCCCATCTGATTTTCAATGCCTTGGCAAATGAGACAGTGTCCCTGACTCTGGAACTGACTCTTTATTACATAATAGATGCATATTATATAAAATAGTCAGATATAAACTTAGATGTATGCCCGATATACTGTATATATAATTGAATATATTCAATTCCATATATATATATAAGATAAACATTTTTAAACATATATATTTTAAACATACATATAAACATTTTAAACATACATACATATATATTTTAAATATACATATATATATATGTCTCCTCCAGATGCCGAGCCTGAGTGGGCGCTTCTTAAGATAAGCACCTGTGGACGTGTGTTTGCCTTCCTTGCAGAGGACAAGGCTTGCTCGGATGCTGAGGACACAGCAACGTGCGCTACTATAGACGTTCGGAGCGAGCACTGTGAGGGACTGGGGTTAAGGGGCCCCGGACCTCACGGTGCCAGTTCCCCACGTGCCCAAGCTGACTCCTGAGGTGTGAGTCGGTGAACTCACGTGCAGGCCTCTGATAACAAACAGGTGCAGCGGTGGACTCACAGGCGCAGCGCCAACCCTACACACACACACACACACACACACCCTGCCTATGCTCACGTGCGCCGTCAGGTGCGCCTCTCCCTGTGAAGTTTCCACATCTCTCTAGGAACCCAAGTCACCTGTTGGAACTTGCTGAATTGACGCTGAGGCAAGGTGCTGCCGGCCCTTCCAGACTCTTGCCAGCTCCCGGCGGTACCCTCCGTGCTTGGCTGCCTGGTAACCAAACCAGGCCCAGCCTCAGGAATGTGAGGCAGTAGGCGGGAGGAGGAAAAACGCTTTCACCCCATGGCGCAAACATCTAACGCGCTGCCCGAGTCCGTCTTGGTGCCTCACGGCTGTACCTTCCCTGGGCATGTGCAGGGCGGTGGCGGCCCCAGGCACGACCGCTGCATTGGTGGGGGCATTGAGGGTGGTAGCCCGTTTCTCAGCCCCATATCCAGGGTGCGAGGCACCCTTTTGCTGCCATGTCAGGAACGGATATTCTAGGAACATATCAGATCACTCTCGCCCTTTACCCTGTGCGTGGTCCTGCTGGATCCTGCAGGGGATGCCCTCAAAATACCGGGATCAGCTGCTCTGTCAGAGGAGCCCAAGAGGCCTGCGGAGGCGGCAGGGGCCGAGCAGCCGGGAGTGGCTGGGAGTGGCCGTCTCCCCATCCTGCTCTCTCCCGAATCCAAGAGTTGTTCTGGAAGGTTCTGCTGCCGGGCCGGCTTTGGCACCTGGAGCCCGAGGTCTGAGTGAGGCCAGGAGCCACGGGCCCAGCGCCTGTGCTTGACTGTCCCCGGCTCCTGCCCTCAGGCGAGTGTCAGGGTTGGCCCCTTCAGGCTTCCTGCCCTGAGGGACCGCCCCACTGCATGCAGGCACAGCTCCTGTCACGGCCTGTCCTGCATTATCCCGGCCTACGGCCGTGTTCCCTCCACCCTGCTCCCAGGGCTGCTGGGAGGAAGCGCCAGCTTCAACTGGGGCAAGTGGGACCGGGGGTTCGGCTCTTTCCCACAGCAACCACCCTCCGGGTGCCCTCAGGCCTCTGGGGACTGGAGCTTTTTGGGGCCTCTTTTCCCAAGGCCCCAGGCAGGGCAGAGGAGGGGAGACCCTGTGGCTGAGCCTTTGGACCAGTAGCTCCTTCCCAGCACTTGGGTTGTGGGCCAGCCAGCCAGGACAAGGGTTTCCTGCAGCCTCTCCCGCGGCCACAGAGTTCCTTTGGACCGTGCAAGACAGTCCTTTGGACCAAGTTCGCCTCAGCTCTGTCCCTGCTCTCCCGGGGCCCCCCTCACTACCCCAGGACCTTTGCACTGCTTTTGTGGCCGAGGAGTCCAGAATCTTCCCTGACCGTGCTTGGGAGAAGCGGCTCAAGGGCTGAGCATATCCTTTGCACCCGGGGCCGAGTTTGAGCCTCCCTCCTCTCTCTCTCTCTCTCTCTCTCTCTCTCTCTCTCTCTCTCTCTCTCTCTCTCTCTCTCTCTCTCTCTCCAGGCACAGCTGGGAGCCACTCCCGACCCAGAGCCAGGAGTAGCGCCTGGGCACCCCAGGTGGGGCCCCAGAGTTAGCAAAGAGGAAGGCAGAACCCGCCCGCCGCACAGCTTGTTCCCTGCTCTCGGGGGGGGGTGGGCTGAGAGCCCTGCCGAGTCTCCCTTCCCTGCTCTGGGCCCCCCTCAAGGTGGCTCTAGGTTTGACCTGCGGGGCTTGATTGCCAGCGCACCCTGGCATGGACCAAGCCCCCGTGGCCAGTGAGTCAGGGCTGGCATGAACAAGGGCGTTGGGTCACTCCTGCTGACGCCACTTCCCTCCGGCCTGCAACGGCCCCTGGGCAGGTGTGAGCTGGAAGAAAGCGGTAAAGTTTCTGGGGCCGGAAGCAGGCTGGGCAGTACCGCAACGAGTGTGAGCACTAGGCTGAGGCAAGGCTGGAGAAGGGGCTAAGGGTCACCGCCTTCCAGACCATGAGGGCACAGAGGGGGCCATTATTCGCCTCAAAGCGTCTCACAGCACGGGGAAGCAGAGCTCAGCGGCCGCTCCGCCTGGCAATGCACAGTTTCTAGGGCAGCTCTGCACGACACCACCGTGTTTCTGGAATGTGGCAACCCCTCAAAGCAGACAGGGACTTGGGGGGCTCACATCCCCCTCACCCTGCCTGGAGGGGGTGCGCCCAGTCTCAACTTTGGGTCCCGAGGAAAGCTTCTGCCCACACCAGGGGCTGCTGGGGCCCCCTGGCCTTTAAAATCCGTGGAGGAAATTCGGGCGACAGCACAGCAGGAGGGCGTTGGCCTTTCATCGCGGGAACCCGCCCGGGTTTGATCCCCAGTATCCCATATGGTCCTAGCACCGCCGGGAGTAATTCCTGAGTGCAGAGCCAGGAGTTACCCCTGAGCCCGTCACCGGTATGACCCAAAATAAATAAACAAGCGATTGATTGATTGATTGAGGTGTAAATCAGTGGCAGGTGTCCTCAGGGGGCCACCAGGGGGCTGCCGCGATGCAGAAGTGTGCCTGCAGCGGACTCTCACTGATCATAGTAATTGGCGTTAGGGACCCCACGCCTGCCCAGCCTGTTAGCACCACGCGAAGCCAGCAGAGCCTTTTCCAGTAACATAACACACAAAGATGCCTGCCAGCCTGGTAGCTGCGCAAGCCTTAAGGCTTGCCGGTAACGCCTTGCAAGATGAGGACGGCTGACCAGACGCTCACTCGTGCAGAACCACGGAGACTGCTCAGCCGCGCCAGGTGGGGCAGAGCTGGTTATTGGGCAGCCAACCCCAGGCCTCTCCATGATGGCCCCGGCCTGTGCCTCACACGGACCCCAGAGGTGGAAACGAGGTGCGCCTCCATCGCTGGTTAGCGACAGGCGCCGAACAGCCTGAATCGGGCTGGCCTCTGGGGTGGTGGGTGCGGGTATTCCCAGCATGCTCTGCTGCTCTGTGGGCCGCTATCCCGCCCTTTAAGGTGATTAGGCCCCAGCCAGGTTCCTGATCTCGTGGGCCTCCAGCTCCCAGCCTCGGCTCCCAGCTGGTTTCGAAAGGTTCTTGTTTTCTTCGAACAGGCCGTAGAGCACGTGCCCGACGCCAGGTAGCTAGAGGGGGCGGCGTTGGGCCGTCGCCCTGGGCACCCCATCCCACCATTGCCCTCGGGCCCTCCCACTCTACCTCCTTGAGGCCGGGTTCTCTGCTCAGAGCCCGGCGCCTGGTGGATTAGAGACACAAGCGCTCACACGTCATGTCCCCAGCACCCAGCAGGCCCAGGAACCTGGGCTTTATCACGGAGCTTGGCTGTTTCCATCGGGCAGAGCCAGGTCCCCCTCAGTGCATGAGTGATGTAGTTTTTGGGGTGCTGAGGACAGTGGCGCGGACCCTCCACAACGGCATGGACCCCCCACAGTGGTGCAGACATCACACACACACCCATACACACACACGAATGCACACACACGCACACATACACACGCACACATACACACACACACATGCACACTTAATACACATGCGCACACACACGATCTGCCTTTGCACACACACGCTGCCTTTTGTACTACGATACACACACACGCACACACATGCACACACAC
>JAJIBD010016361.1:0-17999 GCA_021461705.1 Cryptotis parvus | reverse complement strand
CCATGTCGTATTTGATATGCCAAATACCAGTAACAATTATAGACCTCATTCGGAATGGATTGAGGTTCTTTATGTTTCTGGAGCAAGCAGATGCCCTTGGGCCTCTACTAGCATAAGACAGGACATATGGAGATGTTACTGGGGCCAGCTCGAGCAAATCGATGATGAACGGGAAGACAGTGACAGTGAATAAGGATTGGGGAAGTTGAAGGAGAGACGGAGACAGAAAGAAAGGAGCAAAGGAAGGAATACCTGCTCTAGCTGGGAGAGGGGGAATGTGGGGACATTGGTGGTGGGAACGGGGCACTGGTGAAGGGGTGGGTGCTGGAACAATATATGACTGAGACCCTCTTATGAACATCTTTGCAATGCTGTTCTCATGGTGTTAAAATAAAAAATTAAAAAAAAAAGATTAACTGATCATGTGTTTGAGGGTGGGTGTCAGGATACTCAACTCTGTTCCATAGGTCCACAGGTCTGTTTCTATTCCAATAACATGCTATTTTAATTACTACCGCTTTGTAGCACAGTTTGAAGTTTGGAAAGGTGATGCCTCCCTTCTTTTTCCCAAGGATTGCTCTAGGTGTCCGTGGGGAGTTTCTTATTCCATATGAATTTTAGGAGTGTTTGGTTAATTTCTTTGAAGAATGTCATGGGTATCCTTATAGGGACCATATTGAATCTATACAAAGCTCTAGGAAGTATTACCATTTTGACAATGTTAATTCTCCCCCATCCATGAGCTGGTAATGTGTTTCCATTTCCTTGTGTCCTCTTTTATCTCTTGGAGCAGTGGTTTGTAGTTTTCTTTGTACAGGTCTTTTACACATTTGGTTAAGCTGAATCCTAGGTATTTGATTTTCTGTGGCACAACTGTGAATGAAGTAGATTTCTTAATATCCCTTTCTTCCCTTTCATTATTTGTATATAGGAAAGCCACCGACTTTTTGGGTATTGAGTTTATACCCTTCCACTATACTATAAATATCTATTGTTTCTAGGAGTTTTGGGGCTAAGATTTTAGGGTTCTCTAGGTAAAATATCATGCCATCTGCAAATAATGATAGCTTGATTTCTCTCTTGCCTATCTGATTGCCCTTAATATTCTTTTCTTGTCTGATTGCTATGGCAAGTACTTCCAGTACTACATTGAATAAAAGAGGTGAGAGTGGACAACCTTGTCATGTCCCTGATCTTAAGGGTAATGCTTTCAATTTTTCCCCATTGAGAATGATACTTGCTGTGGGCTTTTAATAGGTGGTTTTGACTATTCTGAGGAAGGTTCCTTCAATTCCCATTTTCTGGAGGGTTTTAATCATGAGTGGGTGTTGGATCTTGTCAAATGCTTTCTCTGCATCTATTGATATGATCATATGGTTTTTTATTATTTCTCTTTTTCTTTCTAATCTTGACTCAATGAATCCTTAAAGAACAAATAAATGCTTGTGCCATACATGGGGTTGGCTATGATTGTTTTGTACTATTACTTTTCTGCTAAAACCTCTCAGTATCCTCACTTTTTTTTGAGCCTCTGGGTGGTACTCAGAGGTTACTCTCAGCTCAGTGCTTTGGGACACACCTCACTGGGTGATGTTCAGGGGACCACACAATTCCAGGGACAGAATCCAGATCTTTTGCATGCAAGCATGTACTCCAGTCCACTGATCTGCCCTGGCCCATCTTTACCTTCTTTAAAATGAGCTATTTTATATTGCCAAATATTAATTTTTTAGATTCTCCAATGAAGGCATTCATATTACTTCTCAACTACACAGTACATTCATGCATTTTCTCACTTATTCATTATGAATGCTTTGAAGGGTCAGGGATGGATTCTTATTAGAAAAGTTCATGCCCTGGTTTACATCCCTGGTATCTCAGGCACTGCCTCCTCCACCCTCCAGTGTCACTCACAAGTGTAGCCCTCAGAACTATAGCAACAAAATAAAAACATTTTGAATTCCTCCTAAAAGCCAGGCATTGTTTTGAATTTTGCCAAGACAGACACAGTTCTTTCTGAAACGTACCTTAGTTGAAAGACTTCCTGGTCCTTTCCTAGAATTCACGTTATGGGTCAAGAACTGTCAAATTCCATTTCTTAAATATGGTCCATAGCAGAAGCATCTATGGTGTTTCTTAACTTTTTTTCCAACCATGGGCCCTATTGACCTTGTTTTTTCCTGCGGCTCCTCTGACCTATCAGTTCATTCCTGAGTCTCACACTGCAACAATTCATGTGCACGATTTTTCTCCTGTAGAAACCACATGGGGGTCACATTTGCTCTAAATTCTCATTTTTGTTTATGGATTCTAATTTACCAAGATTATTTTGAGGTCTGTTTCTATTCTCAAAGCCACAATTCCTCAAATTAGAAAGTTCTCTGATGGGCCAAAGAATTGAAGCTTAATTTGTCATGGTTAGAAAACAGTCCATACCAAGGTTTGATTGAACTATATGTCATCTCTCTGATACAATACAGTACGACAACGATGATGATGATGATGATGATGATGATGATGATGATGATGATGATGATGATACAAGAAAAGAATGCTTTCTGGCCAGTCCTTTGGAGTTTTATCAACTCTGCAGGTAGGAGAGATTGAATTTCTGCTCAAAGCATGTGTTGATGAGGACATACACACTAACACATGAGCTACCATTTTTCCAAGCAAGATTCTTATAAACTCTAAGTACTTTCATGTATTAATAAAAATTATATTAAAGGCACTGAGCAGCCACTGTATGAATTACATCAGTTTACTCTGAAGGGCGCCAGTGGGTGACGTTTTTGTACATGAAAAGATGCTGACAATAGAGAAAAAGAGCGTGAGGACTGGTCTCCAGAAGGAAGCTTGCCACAAGCATTGGGTGGGGTGGGTTTAGGTCAGGTAAGGGAACAATACAATGCAGGATGAAGTGGACACTGATTAGTGTTGGAACATTATGTGCCAGAAATCAATCATGAATAACTTTGTAAGTCTAATTCATGGTGGTTCAATAAAAGACAATAATAAATTTTTAAAACCATGAATGCTAACATTATTGTAACCATGTTACCTGAAATGCAGTATTTTAAAAGTGTTTGAAAAAGATATGGCCACCAAATTCATTCTCACTTCCTCTTTCATATTAATGGCCATCTTAGATGCCTGGACATGAAAGATTAGTATAATGTCTTTTTAAATGATTTCTTTGGTTTAACATTCACAGATCATGTATACAGATAAACCTTGGTCATTTCTGGGAACTGTTGAAAGTGTGCTTTGCTTTAGACGTTCCTCCTCTCCTTCATAGTAAAACGAGATAAACAGATTTCCACAAGTTCAGCAAAACTTCTTCAGAAGTTCAACACAAATTCCTGGAAAGCTGAGAGGTATTGATTCCTGTGGCCCAGCAGTACGGTCCCGGGAACTGCTCAACAAGGGGTGACATGCAGTCTGTATTGATGTCCTTTGGGAACTGCCTAACTTATAGCTACCCATGACTCATGCAGCAGGACCCTGTCTATTTGTTTAATAATTCATCAGACCCTTCAAAAACTAATTGTGCATCCCTGGCACCTGATTCCAGGTCTGCAGGTAGGAACATATAAGCTTGGATACACATGGGCTTGAAAATTCTGCTTGTCTTTCTCTCTCCACAGCAATCTGACTGGCTGCCTCTATGTGTGTCTCTCTATCTTTCTCCCAAACTCTATTTTCTCTTAGTCTGTCTCAGCCTTTTCCTTTCTCTTCCCCCCTTATTCCACCGCCCTTCTCTCCCTCTCTGTACTCTGTCTTTCTGTTTCTGTCTTAGTATATATGTGCTATTCTCTCTCTCCTTTTCTCTCTCTCTCCCTTCCCTCTCCAAATAAGCAAGCAGCAACAATTAAGGGTAATTTTTTTTCCAATTTATTATTAACCATAATGCGTGGTTACATGTTCTAAACTATAATAGTAAAAACAAATTTCCAGGGCGGAGCGATAGCCCAGCGGTAGGGCATTTGCCTTGCACGCGCCCGCCTGTGCCGGCGCAGGTTCGATTCCCGGCATCCCATATGGTCCCCCAGCACCGCTAGGAGTTATCCCTGAGTGCAGAGCCAGGAGAAACCCCTGAGCACTGCGGGGTGTGACCCAAAAAAGCAACAAACAAACAAACAAACAAACAAAAACAAATTTCCATATGGGGGATTTCAGGCATTATCAAAAAAAAAACTTCCAATAAAAGCACAACATAGTTCTTCATTGTCCTTTATCTCTAGGATTTGACATGAGGACCCAAACATTCAATGAAGTCTCCTTTTCACTTAGATCCAAAATATACCGGAGAGATGCTTAAATTTCTAGATATAGCAATCATGGGACAAAGAATGACTAATTTATGTCTTCTATATTCCCTTTAATACTTCTTCAGATAGTTTTAAAACAAGATTTGCTAATGTATATTTCACAGATGTCTACTGCAGATGTTTATGAATCTCCCTGAAGTTATCTGCAATATGATCATACTTCTGGCTATAGTATTTTCAGAGGAAAAGTACATAGTTTTCAGAGAGGATGGAGACATTGCTCAATAGAAACCACATGCCTCATAAATGTGAATCTCTGGACTAGTTCTCAGCACACATACACACACACACACACACACAGAAGACATATACACAGTTCTGCAGTTTTCAGCAAGAATCACAAGACCTCACCATTAAAAAAAATTTTTTTGGTTGCCAACATCATCGCCATTTTCAAAAACTTAATGAAGTTGTGAAGATTTGAATTTCAGCCAATACACACTTTACAAAACAATGGATATAAATAACACACACCCACCCTTATGTAGAAGTTCACAAAACATGTTGACAATTTATTTTTTTTTAATTTTTTATTTTTACACCTACAAAGAATATACAATTAAAAAGTTCATGTTTGGGTTTTGGTCATAGAGTGTTCCAGCACCCATCCCTCCACCAGTGCCCATCTCCCAACACCAACGTCTCCGGTTCCCTCCCCCTCCCCACCCCTCCTCCATGGCAGGTTCTTTATTTCTTTCCCTTTCTCTCTCTTTCTCTTTTCCTTCCCCTCCAGACTATGAATTGCAGAACATACATTAAAGGGTTGTCATGTGTATCCTTTTGCCTCTATTTATAATGCTCAGTTCCAGGTTGGCATTAGTACCCTCGACAATTGTTAGCACACTGTTCCATTTTCGGTCTTACCTAGCCTCTGACTCCCACACGTTCATGATAATTTCTACCTTTGACAAGACCTCTTGATATATGTTTCACTTGACCTTGGATATTGGTATCATAATATGTACATATATATTTATGTTATGCAAATAAATGCAGTCATTCTGTATCTGTCTCTCTCCTTCTGGCTAATTTCGCTCAACATAATCTTCTCCATGTCCATCCATTTATAGGCAAATTTTATAACTTCATTTTTCCTAACAGCTGCATAGTATTCCATTGTGTAGATGCACCAAAGCTTCTTTATCCAGTCATCGATTTTCGGGCACTCTGGTTGCTTCTAGATTCTGGCTACTGTGAATAATGCTGCTATGAATTAAAGATCTCAATATCAGACTTAAATCCATAAAGTACATTGAAGAAAGTATAGGAAAAACCCTCCACGACATTGAAGCTAAAGGCATCTTCAAAGGGGAAACATCACTAACAAAGCAACTAGAAGAAAAGATAAACATATGGGACTACATGAAACTAAAAAGCTTCTGCACCTCAAAAGAAACAGTGACTAAAATACAAAAGCAGTTCACAGAATAGGAAAGAATATTCACCCAATACCCATCTGATAAGGGGTTAATATCCAGGATATATCAGGCACTGGTAGAACTTTACAAGAAGAAAACAAACAACCCCATCAAAAAATGGGGAGAAGAAATGAACAGAAACTTCAGCAAGGAAGAAATTCGAATGGCCAAAAACATATGAAAAATTTCTCATCATCACTAATCATCAGAGAGATGCAAATCAAAACAACAATGAGATACCACTTTACACCACAGAGACTGGCACATATTCAAAAGAGCAAGAACAACAAGTGCTGGCGTGGATGTGGGGAAAAGGGGACACTCAATCATTGTTGGTGGGAATGCCGGCTGGTACAGCCTTTCTGGAAAACAATATGGACATTCCTTCAAAGACTAGAAATTGAACTCCCATTTGACCCAGCCATACCACTCCTGGGAATCTACTCTGGGAAACCAAAAATACGCAGCAGAAACACCATCCCTACTTTTATGTACATGTTGACAATTTAAAACACTAAAAAGATCAGTATTTTAGAGACTTAGAAATTCTACCTCTAAGGAACTTTTTTATTTGGCACTACTATTATTTTTCAGTATTTTATATAGTATCTAAAAACTGTTTCTGTCCAAATGAATACCTTCTCCATAAATATTTGCCTTCTTGAATGTTTCCACAAGAATATTTTCTTTTCTAACATAGCTCCTTCAACACTCATAGGAGAGGATTAAGACATTATGCACAAGCAGTATTTTCTATTCTCCACAATTAGGCCCACAGAGGAGTTGTGCTAGAGAAAAGGTTGGAAAGGTTACCTATTGTCTTGCTTCTAAATGCAGGATGAGTTTGTGTGTTTGGCTGCAACAACTCCCCAAATAACAAAACTGCAGAAAATAGCCAAGGTTAATTCAATGTAGATACTTCTCTTTAAGTGCAATAGGCATTTCATTTCTAAAAGGGAATGACTGCTTAGGAAATGAGTTGAGAATTGAAAACAAAAATGAGTTTTTAGCAAGGACACTCACTTCAGGAAGCAATGTGAGGCCAAGGATGGAAATGTCCTTTGCTAAGTGTCACAGTGTCAAAAGGGCAATTCTTTCAAACTGGTCTTTAAGGCTCTCTAAGATGCTGCACTTCCACATACATAGGACAACTGAGCCAAGTCGAAAAAAAATAGCTAGTCCAATAGAATACTGGATGAGAAAATGTATTGTAGTAAAAGGGAGATGCCTAGACCACCATTGAACCCAGCATTCAGAGACAAGGAAAAAAAATCAAGGGGGAAATGGGAAGTAATGAAGGAACAGATTCAGGGCTTCAATTACATTGATGTTATGGGTGAGTGATATAGCCAGAGATCCAAAACACAGACTCACAAAACTGAAAAGATGAGATCTAAGCTGCAATCACTGAAACTTTGGAATGTGCCTGTCAAATTGACAGACAGGGATGGGGAGAGAAGGGAATATGGGGACATTGTGTGAGGTTGGTGTGGGATTGGTGTTGAAATAGTATACGCCTGAAACACAACTATCAATAATCTGTACATCACAGTTCTTTTAAAAAAAATGTTTAATCGCTATCTCGAGGGGTATGAGGTGAAATCTCATTGTGATTATAATTTGCATTTCTCTACTGGCAAGCAATGAGAAACATATTTCTTTGGTGAGAAGCCCATTTAAATCTATTCATTTTTATTTGTTTTGGTTGATGCTTTGCATGATTTCAATATATTAATCAAATTTAATTTTAACATACTTTAAGCTGTCAATATATATTGTATCACAGCTGCTTGTCTAATATTCTGTTTCAAAGTAACTTCTGCCTGGCCAGAAAGATAGTACAAAGATCAAGGCCAATGCCAGCTCAATTCCTGGCACCACATATAGTCTCTCTGAGCAGAGACTGGAGTAAGTTATGAGCATCACAGAGTGTGGTCCAGACCTTCCCAAATAGAGATATAAATATAAGCATAGGTATTACCATTCAGTGGGCTACCACTGTTTTTTTATTGACTTACCACAAGATACACAGTTACAAAGCTGTTTATGTTCCGGTTTCAGTCATACAATATTCCATCACCCATCCCACCACCAGTGCACATTTCCTATCACCAAAGTCCCAGTTTCTTTACCACTGTCCCCTCATTCAAGCCTTCCATTTTTCCTCTCTCTCTCTCCTTCATTCCTTCTTTCTTTGCCTCCCTCTCACTTCCTTCTCCCAGCCACCTGGGCATTATAGTTTGCAATACAGGTACTGAGGTTACGTGTTTGGTCCTTTACATATTCTCAGTATGCAATTCTTATCCAGAGTGATCATTTCCAACCACTGTTAAAAAAAAAAAGATTTTGCTGTGGAGAGCGTTTAGCCCCCTCGAGGTGTTGCAGGTGTGGCTGTGATGCCCAGATGCATCTGCAGGTGGCAGACAGGAGACAGGCTTGTCTACACCCAGGGCTATGCCCTGTGGGCCCTGGATGGTTGACAGCCTGACATAGAAAATGACTGGACCCCCTGAGGTGAACCCAGAGTCACGGTAGAGCCTGGCAAGCTACCCATGGTGTATTTGATATGCCAAAATAGTAACAATAATGGACCTCATTCCCAGTGAATGGAGCTGTTACTAGTGCCCACTTGAGCAAATCAATGAACAATGGGAAGACAAGTGACAAGTGGAGAGGGTTTTATTTTGCTGTAATCCTATATATTTAGTTAGTTTAGTCATTAGAAATTAACCAAAAAAAGCACTAAGACAGGGTATCCAAGAGTTTACTTCTCTATTTTCTATGTATTTTATAATGTTAACCCAATATTTTCATGTGTTTGCTTTTTGCACATGAAGACAGATTATAAGGTGGCTACCATCATCAGTGCACCTGGCATTTAAATCCTTGCTTTTTTTTAACCCTTTGCATGTGTTATTCTAACGAATAGAACACTGCAAAGGGGATGGAGTGTTACTCTATGCTTTTGTTATATTAGGTTCTGTGTTGGTGGCTGGAGAGATAATACAGAGGTAAGACATTTGTCTTGCATCCTGTGAAACCTGTTTTTTTTCTTTTATTCAAATTTTATTACACCACTTTTAGACATACAATTGCAAGATGCCCATGTCGGAGTTTTGGGTCTATAGTGTTCCAACACCCATCCCTCCACCCAAACCCATCTCCCATCACCAATGTCCCCACCTCCCTCCCCCCTCCCACACCTCAACTGCTTGGCGGGTTCTGTATGTCTTTTCTCTCCTCTCTATCTCTCCCTCCCACCTACCTTTCCTATACATCGTAGAATGCAGTACATTAAAGGACATAACTGTTTCTACTAGTTTGATGGACCACGCAGCCGCTAGCAGCGCAACTTAGGGGCCTTATGGTCAGCGCCCAGGCAGCAAATATGGCGGCTAATGTGGTGGGCAACTCTCATTTAGTTGCTTCCGGGCCCCCAGAGGTGATGGGCCCCACTCCCAAAACCCATCTGTCCTCCTAGGGGGCCCCATGGTCAGCTGAGCCTGGAGCGAGCTGAGTTTCAGCTTCCCCAGCCGCATCTGAGGCTCTGCATGCTATGGCTGGTTGCCCCAGGGCAGCTCCTGGGTGGGGCTACTGGGCTCAGACAAAATGGAGCAGGAAGGGCTGACCCGGCTCCATCTGACGAATTCTCGGTGATTCCCGCTTCTGGGAGCTGCCTACCTGGGCTCAAACTCGTTTTGCTCTGTTAATCTGGTCTTGAGGTCAGTGTCCCTCCTGGGTGGGTTGGTATGCTGCCGCGCCCAGACAGCGAATATGTGAAACCTATTTTGATCCCAGGCACCACATAAGATTCACCAACACTGCCAGGGATCATTTGTCACTTAGTCAGAAGAAGCTTAAAAAAAACGTCATGGGGCCGGGTGATAGCCAGCGGTAGGGCGTTGCCTTGCGCCGGCCCATGCGGGCCTGGGTTCGATCCCTGATCCCATAGGTCCCCGAGCACCGCAGGAGTAATTCCTGAGTGCAGAGCCAGGAGAAACCCCTGAGCAACGCGGTGTGCCAAAAAAAAAAAAAAAACGTTCTATGACTGAAACCCAATCATAAACAACCCAATAACTGTATTTCACTGTGATTCAATTAAAAATAAAAGTTCTAAAAGACAGAAGTCCCTATTGCTAACAAATGTATTCTGACATTTCTCTTCAAAAAAAAGCAAGCTAGCGTAACTCCTAAGTCCCAGATAAATACATTCCATAACAACACAACAAAATGTAAAAAGTGGATCCCACTCCACTCAAGGCTATGATGAGAACCCAGCCTTGGTCAACATCTCGATTACAGTTTGAGAGTCTAAACAAGATGATGAAACCAAACTATGCTGAAATTTCAGAACCAAAGTAAAATAATGAGAAAAATATATGTGTGTGTGTGTTTAAGTTGATATGCTTGTTGCAGAGCAAAGTAATAGTATTGTACTGACTTTCTAGATTTCTACCTTATTCTTTGAGACCTAACCCTTTATGAAGAATCAGATCCAGTAAGGCCAGAGAGATAGTACATTGGTATGTACTATTTCCTTGTATGGCATCAACCCTGGGTTTGATTTCCAGCAGTACATATGGTTCTCTAAACCCTAGCAGGGAAAGAAAAAGGAGGAGGAGGAGGAGGAAGAGGAGGAGGAGGAGGAGGAGGAGGAGGAGGAAGGAAGAAGAAAGAAGAAAAAGGAGGAGGAGGAGGAAGTGCAGGAGGAGGGATGTCTGAGGCCCTGAGATGGTTCTACGACACTGGAAAAAGTCCTTAATTTTCTCATGTTTTTTACAAAAAAGCTGACAACTTATTCTAGACCCTCCCTAGCACTTTCACGTTCAGTATTTTTCAAATATTTCTGTCCCACGTGGGTGACTACTGACTGTTTTCTTTTCTTTTTTTTTTTCTTTTCTTTTTTTTTTGCTTTTTGGGTCACAACAGGTGATGTTCAGGGGTTTCTCCTGGCTCTGCACTCAGGAGTTACTCCTGGCGGTGCTCAGGGGACCATATGGGATGCTGGGGATGGAACCCAGGCGAGCATGGGCCAGCCGCGTGCAATGCAAACGCCCTACCCGCTGGACTATCACTGCGGCCCCACTCCTGGCTGTTTTCTTGCAGGCATTTTTCTGCAAGTTTCCAAGCCTTTGACTACATATCTCTGATGCACTCCTTTGGCCTGAGATCTTCTTCACGGACTTTGTGGTGCTGCTTTCTTGGGCATACCACTTCTTTACATACCACTGAAGAACTGTTCCTTTTCTATAATAAAAGAAATTTCTAGAATCTCTCTGCACTTTAGTAAGATCACTTAGACTTGTGATCTAGATTCTTCTTGACTCTGAACCTAACTGATTTATACAGACCAAACCCTACCTCATAAGAGGAAAAGTATGAGGGCATGAGTTTTTAACCTGCCACCAGTGGGCAGATATCTCCAATGAACTCAAGGAGACCTTCACCTTGAATATGTACCGGAGCAAAGAACTGTGAGGTCACTTCCACATCAAATACACAGCCACCGTCTCAAACACAACACCAGTGTCAGGAAAAGATGACCCCATATTAGAGTCTATATCCAGACACCATAGATTAAGCTTACTTTACTCCATCGGTACCTACTTCTTGAATAATGGGGAGCTGACCCTCAATCACCACAAGATCTATTCTAGCATATACTAAGGGTGAGTCAGAGTTTCTACTGGGAGCATTTTCACACAAATTTTGGTGCATCAATTAAAATGAGTACACACCCTTTCGTTTCTGCAGTGCCAACAAGAATGAAACCCAGTAACCTTAAGCTTCACATATGCAAGGCAAGTTCTTTACTGAGCAACATCCCTGGGATAAGTTTGTGCCCTTTAACCAAACAACTCCACTCTAATTAGCATCATAGAAAACCATCCTCAGAGCCACAAAATACATGCAGAAGGCTATTGAGCAGAGCATGCTACTTTAGAGTTAGAATCTGCTCAAAAGCCTTGTGCATGTGTTTTTTGTAAAACTATGATACTCTTAGGAATAGAAAAATCGGGTGGGAGGAGAGCAATAAAAATTGGTGATTTCTATTTTGTATTCATTTTTTTCAACAGAAATATATACATATACTAACCATGTCCTTTAATACAAAATTAGGGGTCAAGTGGTTAGCACAGCAAATGCCTTGCAAGTGGACAACCCACGTTTGATCCCTGTCACCACATGTTCCCTGAATCTGAAAAGGAGTTACCTCTGAGTACAGAGCTAGGAGTAAGCCCTGAGCACTGCCAGGTTCACCTCCCTCCAAAACTAAAAATAATAAAAATACAAAATTAAATCAATTTTAGACCATGTCTGATTGGCTTAGAAATTTAATTCCTTTATGGCAATCGTCCTTTCCAACATATTCCATTGTTCAAAATACTTCAGTGCATCCATTTCCCATAAAAAAGCTCCCAGTCCTCTTTTCAGGACAAGCCCTCTCATGGGTTCTGCTGTGACTTGGTCCCAGTCACAACTCCCACCCACACATCCCCATATCTCTGTCTACTCAGCTTTTGGTGAACTTGTACGACCCTCTGTCATGGCAATTTCTGATTTTTGAAAACCTTTTCCACTCATTCCCACACTCAGACTCCACAAGTGGCATAACACCACCTCCCATCAGACTGTACAATCTTGATGAGAGGATCATTTCTTACTCATCCTTTTCTCCCCTTACTCATCACAGCACCACTCCCAGAAGACAGTCCTTTATCATTTACATTTCACAAGTATGAAATTGGCTGAAGAGCCAGAAAGTTGAAGCACTTTACTTGTTTTTGTGGAGTACGGAGAAAATGGGCCACAGTGAACATTGCTCATGGTTTACTCCTGAATCTGTGCTCAGGGATCACTTTTGGAAGTGTTCAGGGGACTGAGGATTGAACCCAGGTCAGGTGACTGCAAGGCAAGCTCTCTACCCAATGTACTATCATTTCAGCCCCAGAATACGTTCTCTGTGTGCAACAGGTCCAGATCCAACCCCTGGCACTTGCATGGATCCCTGAGTACTGATCCAGGAGTGACTCAAGAGCACCACAAAGTGTGGCCCCAAAGGAAAGGCAAAAATGTAATAATGGAACTCATACAAGTTGTACTAATGTATTGCCTTTAGCATTAGCAATTTAAAAATAATATTTATTCTTGACAGTTGCTGTGGGTCTGAAACGCAGGCACCAGTTAACCTCTGGCCCACAGTCTGCGACAAGGTTACAACAGAGGTTGGAAGGGCTGCTGTCTCATCTCAAAGTTTGCCTGGGGAGCTGAGGAAAGGCGCTTTCAAGCTCACTCATTATTGTTGTTAGGATCAAGTTCCTGTTGGGTTATTGAATGAAGGGGGTTCAGTTCTTCCTTGCTGGTAACAACAAGCCATACTTCATTCATTGCCTTATGGGCCACTCCATAAGACTGCTCTCAGCTTGAAAGCTGGCTTCATGGACAAGTGTAACAAGTGTTAACAGGGAAAGCAAGGAAGAGCAAGAAAGAAGCACGGACTGATGCAGGGACAGGTGCTGGAATACTGTATGACTGAAACCTAATCATGAACAGTTTTGTAATTGGATATCTCATGGTGGTATAATGAAAGAAGAAAGGAAGGAAGGAAGGAAGGAAGGAAGTAAGGAAGGAAGGAAGGAAGGAAGGAAGGAAGGAAGGAGGGAGGGAGGGAGGGAGGGAGGGGAGGGAGGGAGGGAGGGGAGGGAGGGAGGGAGGGAGGGAGGAAAGGAAGAAGGAAGGAAGGAAGGAAGGAAGGAAGGAAGGAAGGAAGGAAGGAAGGAAGGAAGGAAGGAAGGAAGGAAAGAAAGAAAGAAAGAAAGAAAGAAAGAAAGAAAGAAAGAAAGAAAGAAAGAAAGAAAGAAAGAAAGAAAAAGAAAGAAAGAAAGAAAGAAGAAAGAAAGAAGTTATTTTAAAAGATATTAGGAATTTATTCATCTTTTTGTTTGTGAAAGGTGCCTAGGTTAAGAATCCTGGGGGCCCTTCAGTAATATTAAGTTGCAGCTCCAGAGAACGGTAATTTCCAATATTTAACTGATGCTTCTCCTCTGTTGGGCTAGTGTCTTATCCTGCCATAAGCATGCTTTTAGCAAATATGTCTGAACACCTCCCTGTGCTAGGCAAAGCCCTAAATACTGAGGAGAAAGCAGCAAGCACACTGATTAACACAGGGTAACAAAAATGTTGAGGGAAGTAATGGTAGAAGAACGGCTATCTCTTAGAGCAGAGACATAAAGGACTTAAGGGAATAAGTGACGTGGAGATGTCTGAAAGAGAACAGCCAGCAGACCAGATAGCAAAGGCAGGAGCCCTGAGGCTGGAGTATGCTTCACGTGCTAAAGGAACCAAGAGGCATCTAGTCAGTTGCCAGAGAAGTAAAGAGGAGGAAAAGCAATTCAAACACATTGATCAGGCCTTTGGCATTTTACTTGTCCTGTGTCCAAAAGGAATTGGAGAGTTGAAAGTCTTCTTTTCAAAAATCCAATCATGTAGAGAGAAACCAAAGTATTTTTTGATTCTCCTTCTGACCCTCCCTATTGTTCTGACTTGGACAGTATTTCTTTTATCTGTTTCAAAGGAAGAAGAATTTACAAATCAACACCACATGAATGTACACACAGCAGGGCTCTCACTATGGAGAACCTTGTTTCTCTGCACCAAAACCTTGGCCCTTTTCTCTTCTTGGCTTCATTTGCAAAGTCACCAGCAAGCTGTCAGCAAAAAAGCAAAGCAACACTTTTTCCTTTATTTTTCTAAGAAATCTTCTGATTTTTCTCTAAACAAAACTCATCCAGTTTGACTAAGAACACACAGACCCTAGCCAGAACGAAATCTAAAGCCCCATTAGATTCGAACATAGCTGAGCCATCCACAACACTCATACTAGCAAACACTCTCATGCTATTCAGTACACGCACCAGGCGTGTGTAGTTTAAAGAAGCACCCTGGGGGCCCAGGAAGGCTCAGTAGTAAAACACCTGCCTCACTAGTGTGAAACCTTCGAGGTTATTCTCCAGCACAGCCCCACAAGCTGATTGAATCCCATTGGCATGATAGGTGATGATCCCTGGCATCACAACAGAGCATACAGTCTCTGATGCTCCACAACCAGATTTATGCAAACACTGCAACAAAAATGTAAAAACACTAGCAGATAACACAAACAAGCATGTGCATGCATCCCAACCAAAGTGTGCAAGGACAGAAACAGATTATGACTCCCCACACCAGACCTCATAATAACAAAGGGAAGGTGAAGGGGGTAAAATAGGCACGTGGCATATGTTTCTATGAGTATACTCCTTGTTCATTAGTTCCTTTAGATTTTTTTCTTTATCACAAGTTTTATTTATTTATTTTTAATTAATATTTTATTATACTACCATGAGATATACAATTAAAAGATATTAATGTTTGAGTTTCAGACATACAGTGTTCCAGCACCCATCCCTCCAACAGTGCCCATTTCCCACCACCAATGTCCCCGCTTCCCCTCCTCCCTTCCCCTAGCCTGCCTCTATGGCAAGTTCTTTATCTCTTTTCTTTCTCTCTTTCTCTCTCTCTCTTTCTTCTCTCTCTCTCTCGCTTCCTTTTCTTACACATTGTGGATTGCAATACATACATTATAGGCTATCATGTGTATCTTTTTGCCTATATTCAATGCTCAGTTCTAGGCTGGTATTATCATTTTCAATGATTATTAGCACACTCTAACCTTCTCTCTGTCTTACCTAACCTCTAATTCCCACATGTTTGTGGTATACCAGGTTTTGATATATTGTGTGGGGCGCCATGGGGATCGGGCTGTGTCCAGCTGTGGAATACGGACCTTGAGGATGACTGTGGTTGTGTTACATAAGGTTTTTCCAGGTTCTGAGAGTTGGGGTGGTGGGGGCGGGCAAGGAGCAAAACCTGCCCCAATTCTAACACGTCCCGTGAGCCTAGCTCAGGGCGGTCAGACAGAGACGCTATCCTGCACCTGAGTACCTGGTGTCTGGCCGAGAGCCTTAGCAGCAGTTCTGGGGCTCCTTTAGATTTAAAGTTCACTTGATCACTTGAATCCTGTTATTCATCGATTTGCTTGAGCGGGCACCAGTAACATTTCCATTGGACCCTATCACATGCCAATGTAGCCCAATGGCATCTGGTTGATTCAGGAATATGAAGAGCCTCAAACCGTTCCTTCAGGGTCTTTACAAGGAAGTCTGACCATCTTGTAGGTGGGCGGCCAGGTGATCTTTTGACATCCCGTGGGATCCAGTCGGTAACGGCTCTAGTCCAGCGGTCATCTCCAAATCGCATTACATGTCCAGCCCATCTGATTTTCGATGCCTTGGCAAACAAGACGGCGTCCCTGATTCTGGAATAGTGACAGAGGTCAGAACTCCGGATTCCTTCTCTCACTTGAGTGAGGCATGATATTCCAAGCATAGCTCTTTCGATTCCTCTCTGGGAGACCTGAATAGCATTCTCATCCTGCTTTCGTAGGGCCCAGGTCTAGTTCAATATTCTGATGAACAAGTGAAAATCTGGGTTTCTCAGCCTCATCAGTGTAGACAAATGATGCAATTATTTAGCCATGCAAACTAAACTTCGGATGTTTGATAGCTTCCTGAACTGCTACTCACTACATGCCTGTAGCACTGTCCCTGTGTAACAGTCAAAAAACTACCTTCAGCCATTTATGAAAGAACTGTAGAACACAAAAATTTCCCCACTTGGAGAGCAGATTCAGAAAGTCTCAGGCATAGGCCTTGGAAGTGCCAACTCTCACAGCCCCTTTCTGTCCATTTAATCTGACTGGTACATGTTTCTAGGCTTCCTGATATTTAGGGCACATGGATTTGAATGTCAGTCATTGATATTTATTTCAGATCATGAAATTCACATATTACTTCATTATTTGATATCTTCCATACATATGACATTAAATGCTCTTTAGTCCAGTCAAGTCACTTATAGAGGTCAGAATATACAAACTTTCCTGGAAAAAATATCTCTCCTGCCTACAAACTCCTCTCCAGAAAACAAATAAATTTGTTGCTGATGATGGAAGTCTACACATCCATACTTGTAACTGTCACCTTCAAGGACCACCTCAGTCTTTCATCTTTGCTTAACTGCAACTTGTTTTCAGATCCAACTAAGGAACTGTGTTAGTTCTGATTGACAACAAGTCTTGAGAACCCTTAAGGCTAAAATCAGTCAGTTCGAATGAACCACCAGTATAATCTGAACTATTTTTACCCTTGCTAAATAATTCAATGAAAATTGTGCAAACTTATAAAAATAAAAAAGTACACAAATTTATCTTCATTTTTCAATTATTTATTTTTAAAATTCTATTGATAACCTTCTAGTACCTGTATTCAAATCATAATACCCAAAAAGGAAAGAAAGAAAGAGGGAGGGAGGGGGAGATGGAGAGAGAGAGAGAGAGAGAGAGAGAGAGAGAGAGAGAGAGAGAGAAGAAAAAATTTCTGCCATAGATGCAGGCTGGGGTGGGGGTGGGGTTTGGCAGAAGGGAAACCGGGAACATTGGTGGTGGAAAGTGTACACTTGTGAAGGGAAGAGTATTGGAAGATCATATGATTGAAACCCTATCATAAGCAACTGTTTAACAAGGTATCTCATGGTGATTTAATAGAAAAAATTATACCAAAAAGCAAAAAAAAAGTAATAGGTTTCAAGTGTTATTCCTGAGCCAAATCTTAAAAAAATAAAAAGGAAGAAGAAAGTATGAGTTTTTTGTCCCCTTTTTCTAGTTGCACTTTTTAAAAACTCTCGTATCCCTAGTGGTTGTTTGGCACAATGAGCTCTTGATAGGTTACCATGTAAATGTAGATGCCAACGTGGCTAAATATTAGAGACTCTGAAAAAAGTGAACTAGGATGAGAGAAATAAATATGATCTCTGAGCCCAGACTCCTTTGCTCTACCTGTCAGCGGTCAGACTTGGCTCTGAGATACAGCTGAGATACTCAACTATCTCTGTTCAGTTTACTCACAGGTAAAATGAGATTAATAGGGGACTGGAGCAACAGCCCGGAAGGTAGGGCATTTGCCTTGTACATGGCTGATCTGGGTTCAATCCCTGGCATCCCATATAGTCCCCCGAGGACTGTCAGGAGTAATTCCTGAGTGCAGAACCAGGAGTAAACTCTCAACATTTCCGGTGTGACCCAGAAGGCAAAAAGAGAGAGAGAGAGAGAGAGAGAGAGAGAGAGAGAGAGAGAGAGAGAGAGAGAGAGAGA